>JAVJIF010008848.1:0-131108 GCA_038442645.1 Agave tequilana | reverse complement strand
CTTGAAGACATGCTGCGAGCCTGTATGATTGAATTCAAAGGATCATGGGAAGACTATCTTCATCTGGCAAAATTTTCTTATAATAACAGTTATCAGGCCAGTATCAAGATGGCTCCGTATAAGCCTTGTATGGAAGAAAATGTAGATCGCCGTTATGTTGGGATGAAGTCGGTGAGAGAAGACTCTTGGGGCCAGATATACTGATTCAGACAACAGACAAGGTCCGAATCATTAGAGATCACCTCCGGGCAGCTCAGAGCCGACAGAAAAAGTTGGGCTGACACAAACAGAAGGCCATTAGAATTCAGAGCAGGTGACCATGTATTTTAAAGGATATCACCAACAAAAGGGGTAATCCGATTTGGTACTCGCGGGAAACTTAGTCCGCGATACATCGGCCCATTCGAGATTTTGGATCGCGTGGGAGATGTAGCTTACCGATTGGCATTACCGCCGTCATTAGAAGGAATTCATAATGTCTTTCACATATCACAGTTATGGAAGTATGTCAAGGATGAGAGTCATATCCTAAATCACTCCGAACTGGAACTACAACCAGATCTGTCTTATAAAGAGCAACCAATGGCCATTTTGGATAAAAGTATCAAGACTCTGAAGAATAAGGCAATACCATTAGTATGGGTTTCTTGGAATAGGCATGTGCCAGGAGAGGCCACGTGGGAACGAGAGGACGTTATCCGTGAGCGTTACCCTCAACTATTTACAACTTAGTTGGTAAAAACTCTTTCTTCCTATTCTTATCTACCGTCATCTTCCCCTTCCTGAAATTTCGAGGACGAAATTTTTGCAAGGTGGATGGATTGTAATACCCCGTCCTCAGAATATGTGCTCAGATACGTATCCTGATTTTTTTTATATACTGTGTTATGTTTATTTATTATTTTCTCGTATTTTGGAAGTACTACATGATTTCATGTTTCTGGTAATCAGATTGGGTCAAATTTAGTTTTAAACACTGTTTCCCAAGATTTTATAATTTTCATGATTTTTCAGAATTTTCCTGAATTATTTTAGAAATATCCTAAAATCAGGATTAATCAGCACCGCTGGGTTATGCCCTGGATTTTTAATTTGCAACTGAGGTCAAATTTTACAAAACCGCTTTCACATATCTTCTTAAAATAGTATTCTCTATCTTAATTCATTTTTTGGGATTTTCAAAATTTATTAGATTTCTGTCAAAATTGGCATCGACCGACATTGACGGCCGATTCCAAGATTTTTTAATTTCAAAACGATAAATAATTTCTTAAAACGAATTTCACCATGAATCTTCAAATAATATTCTTGATTTTTGTGAATTTTTGCGGGTCGTTCCGAGATACTTGATTTCGGGACGATTTCGGTATTTTTCCGAAAGTTTTCCGCAACCGCGACCGAATCCCGGGAATCCGCCTTTTTCAGAATTTTCACTTTGGAGTCCAAGAAAATATCTTCCCTCTTTATTTTCTTTTCCTTTTTCTTTTTCTTTCTTTCCTTTTCCTTCCACCACAAGTTACAAACTTCTCCAATCTTCTCCAACTTTCCACCACAAATATCTCTTCAAAATATCTCCACCACAAACAAAATATCCAACCTCTCAAGCCCTCTCTCTCTTCCATGGCCGGCCATGAGTGGCCAAGAGAAACACCTCACCCCTTTTATTTACACAAAACCCCCTCCCTAAATTCTTTTTACATCTCCTTCATACTTCATTCAACTATAAAAGGTTTTCTTCCTCTTTTCTTTTCATTATCTTCATTCTCCACCAAGAAAGCCTTCACCCTCACCAATTCCTCCTTCATCTCCACCACAACCACAACCACTACAACCTCCTACCTCCATCTTCTTCCTCCTTCAACTCCATTAAACCAACTACAAACCACAAACCACCACCAAAGCCTTTACCTTCTCCAAAACAACAACCACATCCATCATTTTCTTCAAGGCCGGCACCTCCTTTGGATTGGGGCCGCGCTCCTCTTCATCATCGGCAAGACCTTAAGGCGGTACCCTCCTTTTGGATTGAGGCCGAGCTTTCTTCGTCGGTAATATCACCGTAGATCATTCCGGTAATCGTTCGCGATTATTCCGGTGATCGTTTTAGTGATATTCGGCGACAAAGATCATTTCGGACGCATAAAGCTTCAAGTATCGGTTTTAGGCGAGTAACTTTACTCGCCAAGACATGGACTTGTAAACTCAATTTTATTATTGTATTTTATGTCGTGCGGTGTGGCTGTACTGTTAGACGCGGAGTTACCTCCTGCGTCTAGGCATTTCCTTAACGCGGCCTTCGCGTTATTGTATCGATGCGACGCAAAGCTAAAGCTCGCGTCTGTGTTCTATTTATATTGACATGACGCGGAGTTATACTCACGTCCGCGTTCTCCTCATGCCCTGATTTAAACGCAGGTCACGAGCCTCGCGTTTTGATACCTTCGTGACGCGATCCCCGCGTCTGAGAGCCCCGCGTCTGCTACTTTCGCGTCTGCTATGCCCATGTCGAGGTTCTTCTTGCATTAACGCGACGCAGAACCCATGTCCGCGTCCGCGTTCACCTCGCGTCCTAACTTGAACGCAGACCTCGCGTTTGCGGCACCTTTGCGATGCGAACCCTGCGTCTGCTATTTTCGCGTCTGCTACTCCCAGACGAATATCACCTCTTGTCATGCTATCTCTTGACACCAGGCATGATACACTTGACTCTTATAATTATCACGATAATGGGAATGATAACCGGACATCATGCTTTACCAACTTGATTTACATGATAGTACGAATTGTACTCCTAATACTCCTGACTTGCTCCTGTTCATTCCCGAAATCTGATAATTATCTAAAGAACTCATAAAATGAGACAACTTACATCGGGTCGGGGGGAAACATGCGGCTATCAATATATGTTCGTGTTTACAGTGGTGTTAGGTATGTTGTGCAACTAAATATCCGGTCTGACCTGTGGGCCTCCAGGCGACCGAGGGGAGTGCTGGCTCCCTCCTCCTGATACCATCATGATAAAGGGCATACATAAGACCCTCCTGTTAGCCTTGCGGCTGGTTCCGTTACCAAGCAACGGAACAATCCTGGGCCGTGGTCCCGGGTATGTACGGGACCCACTGTAAACATAATTCGTTGATACCCCCGCTAGTTTCTAATAACAACCTTGCTTTACTCTGATATGGATCTATGTGTGCTGGACGCTAGTCCACATAGCTAGATATCAGTGTAAAACAAGTAATAATAATAAAAGACGCCAACTATTGATCCGTTGTATGCGCTTGAGTTACGGTGACATGAGGTAAAGGTATATAGATGAGGGTTTCCTTGTTTGGATTATTCCCTCGAGGTACTAGTCTCATGAGGACGTAACCTAAGCTAGTACAATGTCTTTCCAACTTTAACTCGTTATGTTTCTTTTACCTGCTGGCTGATTATTGATAATACTGTACCAACTCTCATACTCTTATTTCTTATGCCACTCGGCTGTAACCTGATCATTTGTTTGGGAGGTCCTGACTCCCTTGAATTTGTATGTTCAGGTTCCGGAGCTTGGATTGAAGTGGAGCCGTCCACAGAAGATCAAGCTTTCCTTGTAGAACAGGCCGTCTAGTTTCAGTTTCTTTGGTATCAGTCTTTCTTTCTAGCTCGCGGGATCTTCCTCCAGCTCGTGAGTATCTTGTGTTCATATTGTAAATAATACTTTTGGACTTGGCTGTGATATAAGATACATGTATTATGTAATAGTATATCACACCCTGTGATAACTTTGTAACTTGTACTTCTCATGTTGGCATATAAATGAATACTACGTTTGGCGTACTCTGATTCTTGCTTGTACTAATGCTTAACGTATATACGTGTGGGTATTTCTAACCTGCGTATATACGTCGCAGTGACGTCCCCGTACCCGTGGGATCGGGGCGTTACAGAGAGAGAGAGGAACAGAGAGAGAGACGGAGACAGAGAAGGAGAGAGAGGGAGACACAGAAGGGGAGAGAGAGAGAGAGGGGAGAGAGACGGAGACAGAGAGGAGAGAGAGGGACAGAGACAGACACAGAGGGGGAGAGAGACAGAGACAGAGAAGGAGAGAGGGAGACACAGAGGGGAGAGAGGAGATGGAGGGAGAGAGAGAGGGATAGAGAGAGACACAGAAAGAGGGAGAGGGAGAGGCAGACTGAGAGGGAGAGGGAGAGAGAGTCCGACAGAGAGAGAGACACAGAGGGAGAGAGACGGAGACAGAGAGGGACAGAGAGAGACACAGAGAGAGAGGGAGAGGGAGACAAAGACAGAGAGGGAGAGAGAGGGACAGAGAAAGAGACAGATGGAGAGAGAGACGGAGACAGAGAAGGAGAGAGGGACAGAGAGAGACACAGAGAGAGAGAGGGAGAGAGGGAGAGAGAGACGGAGACAGAGAGGGAGAGAGAGGGACAGAGAGAGACACAGAGGGAGAGAGATCGACGGAGATGGAGTGGGAGAGAGAGACGGAGACAGAGTGGGAGAGAGGTACCTGCGAGGGCGAGAGATCGACGACGACGGCGACAGGTTTCTTTGCTGGTGCAGAACACGAGAGGGGAGGGGGGCAGCGTGAGAGCTCTCTCTCTCCCTTTAAGTTAGGGATTCACAGGCGCCGAGTCGACCCGGGTCGGGTCCGACTCGGAGTCGACTCAGTCAACTCGGCCGAGTCGTCCGCAACTCGACCGAGTTGACCGAGTCGAGTCTGAGTCGGACCCGACCCGGGTCGACTCGGCGCCCGCCCATCGACTCGGGAGTCCGAGTCGTATCGTATGCGGCCGAATCGTATCCGACTCGGTCGATTCCTTGAACCGTGGCTAGATGTGATCTAATACCCATTAATTATTTAGAAACAAAACTTTGAGAAATTTTAACGTTTTATGCTCGTGCATCAACCCTAATGGAAAATCCATACAACCTAATGTGATCTAATACTCATGAACTATTTAAAAATTAATCAATTGTACGTTGAATTTAAAATATTAATTTTGTCAATACTTAATTTATAAATAAAACACGTCAAATTTTCTCGATATTTGGTCTTAAATAGTTAATGAATATTAGATCACATCTAACAGTGTAGATTTTTCATTAGGATTGCTCATTTTTAAATTTAGGGTGATAGTAATTATATTACAGATACTACCAATGATAGCCTAACTCAACTATATAGACACACATAAGGGTGTCAACTGCGTTGGGTCAGGCCAGCAAGCCTCAAGGGCATGACCCGCTCAGGCCCGGGCACGGCACGGCCCGGGTCCAGCTCCCTATGGGCCAGACCAAGTCTGGGTAAACCAGCCCATGACCTGCCCCCTCAGCCTGCGCCACCCCTCCCCCCGCCCGCCACCGTCGCGTCCCTCCGCCCGCGCCATCGCCACCCTGCCCGCCACCTCCGCCGCCCTCCCCCCGCCCCTCCCCCGCCACCGTCGCTCCCGGCGCCCGCCACCCCTCCAACACCTCAGTAAATAAAATGTAAAAAAAATGTAAATGCTTAGATTCGAACCGAGGACCTCAAGAAGTGAGACAAGCCTGATGACCAACTGCACCAGCCAACACATGCGTAAGCATTAGAGAGATATATTTATTATGTATAATACATTTTATTTTTAATAAATAACCAAGCTGGCATGGGTCTGGCTCGGGTCCAGGCCTGCCGGGTCACGGGCCTAACCCGAGTCCTCCCAAAGGGAACCCGGGCCCAAGACATGCCGGGTTGGCCAAATTTTGGCACTGGCCTATCGGGCCGACCTGTTTGACACCGTTGGACACACAAGAGAATATGGGATATGTGCAATAGCCACAGTTTCAAATATCGACTGATTCTGATAAATTTTGACAATATCATATCAGATTTTGAGATATTTGATATGATATTAACTTTGTAATATTAGCCGGCATCGAAGCTGATATTGCCGGTCGATATTGATGATATTGATAGTCAAAATCATATGTTGATACTGAGATTTTAAACCATGGTTGCCGCACTTATAAATCCTCAAGGAGTTCTGGACAAAATCATAGGTTTTAAAGGTCATATTTTCATTATCTTGTAGTTACAAATTGAACATCCCAACATGTGGGAAAGAGCTCCAACAAATATCTCCTATTATCTCTCTGTGTCTATACACACAGAGAATATATAAGTTTTTCCACGAGAGCGCTTTTAGACAGTCAGATCATCATAATAAATCTTCATCTCTAAATGAGAAAAAGTACAATCTCAATTAAAAAAGAGTTCTAAGTCCTAATAAGATTGGTTTATTGAGTTATTATTACAACAAATCTTTACCATTGATTGATAAAATAAACCCAATTGAATAAGAAATTTAAATCAAACCAATACTTGATTGAGAAAAAAGAATCCCGACCAAAAGGTTTTTTCATGCAATCACAATTTTAAAAAATACCTCCTCATTTTCAATAGCTTGTGATATAAGACAAAAAAACCCGAGTCTTTTTTTTAAAATATCCTACGATAAAAAACTG
The DNA here is from genome assembly GCA_038442645.1 of Agave tequilana. NCBI lineage: Eukaryota > Viridiplantae > Streptophyta > Magnoliopsida > Asparagales > Asparagaceae > Agave > Agave tequilana. The sequence goes on along the minus strand of JAVJIF010008848.1, from coordinate 124,604 downwards.
ACTCCTAATTTATTCAATCCTGAGAAAAAAGGAAACAAGAAAAGACTACTCGTACACCTAATTCCTACTCTATTTTAATATGCAGCAAATAAAAAGCTCTTAACCCAACTCTACTTCTATTTTCTCAATATTTTATTCTAATAGCTACTCAAAAATTTTAATTTTCTATAATTTCTCCCAAAAAAAGAGTTTCTTTTTCAATGTTCTACTCTAATCATGATTCTGATTGCAAAACCCATTAGATATCAAGTTCTCATAATTATACTTGAGAGGGAAAACAAAATTTTGATTGAGAAAAAAAGAATCTCAAGCAAAACATAATCACTTGATGACATTTTACAAAGGGGTGTGTGTAGAGAGAGACTTAGCTATCTCTAGAAAAATTTAGAGTCAAGTCCTTCTCATTCAATTTCAATATTAGGCTATTCAAATTGAAGATCCACTCCGTTAAAGTTGATCTACTTCATTTAAAGTGACTAAAATAAAAAAAAAATAAGTATTTAATTTTTCCTCATGCATCTACAAGGTAACAAATAGACGACCTAAACTGCGATGTTGCTTAGATTTATGACTTTGGACATATAAATTCTTAATCCATATGTTGATGATGATATAAATTTAAAAACTCTTAAGTACCAATTTTCATTAGGTGTCAAATTCTACACCGTTAAACTAATCAACCTACTATTTAAGTCATCCATTTTGTGCTTATTTGATGCATACAATAAAAACATTTAAAACACTTAATTTTTTATTTTTGGGCACTTCTAATGGTGTAGATCAACTTGAATGGAATGGATCTCCAATTATATTCATATCATAGTTAAATAGGACCAAAAATGCATGATATACAATTAGTTTTAGGACATGTTGATCAAAATGAACAGAGTGGACCATCCATAAAAGATGATCCGTGGTGAGAATTTAGACCACCTCCCTAGGTAGTTATCTAACGAGTCACACTAAGAACACTTTACCCCCCTACCCACCCCACCCCAACACACACACACATATGTATGTGTGCATATACACTAGTCTAAAGGCAGGATGGCCGTCAACATATGTTGATGGTTGATTTTTCAACGCGGTGGACAGTTTTGCCCCTACGGAGGTTAAACGGGAGAAATGAAATATTAGAGTTTAAGTTAGATACGTGCCTCCCCTCTCAGCGTGCCAATGTGGCGTAATCGTTCGGGCGTTGGCCTATTACAATGGGCGTCGGGGGTTTGATTCCTACCGGTCGCACTTATTTAAGGGTTTTTTTTCTTTTGTAGAGATTTTCCCTAGGCTTCGGGGCTTTGATATATATATATATATAGGGGTTACTGTACCTCAGCCTGCAGGCTGAGAGAGTTTCTCAGCCTGCGGGACGTGGCTACATCACCGCCGCACATCGGTCGCAGAGTGTTGGCGCCAAAAAAATAAAAAAATCCCGCCTAAACAATCGTGAAACAAATTGACAAAAATACCCCTTTTATATGACGACTGCGACTACTACCCTTGAAAAAGTAAAAAAAAAAACATTTACTTAAACATTTATCAGTTCCCAATGCGACTATGGTCGCAATAATGAACTGTTTTGAACTTCATTATAATTTCAAATTATAGTGTATTAACATTTTAACTGTTTTGGATAACTGAACAGTCACCTAGGAAGTATACAATTTTTTGAAAAGGTAGAAAAATATTTGAGAGATATTCACGTGGTCCGAGAGCTTAAACCTTTTGGAATTCCGGGATTAAAAATATATAAAGGGTCATGAGCAAAGGATTAAAAACATACTAAGTTATTTTTTCCAATAAGGAAGACGAAAACATGACTCTTGACGACGAATCTGATTACGATGGTGATGACGAGAAATAGAAGTTTAAAAAAATGTATTTTGTTACTTTTTTAAATATATATAAATATGTTTTCCAAAGTTAAATGTGACGAAATCTGTTTTTAAATCTCTTTTTTAAATATATTTGGTACACCTTAGTCGCAGTTGATGACCGTAGTTTTATTAAAATACACTGTGACATTGGTCGCAGTTACTGGTCTTTAGACTTAATCAACAACACAGCGACCTTGGTCGCAGTTCCTCGTCTTTATTCTTAATCAACAAAAAAAACACGACGACCTTGGTCGCAGTTGATGATCGTAGTCTTAATAAAATACACAGCGACCTTTGGTCGCAGTTGTTGGTCTTTACTCTAAATCAACAACACTGCGACCTTGGTCGCAGTTGCTGGTCTTTTTTCTTAATCAACAAAAAAAATACTGCGACCTTGGTCGCAGTTGGTGACCGTAGCTTAATCAACAAAAAAACACGGCGACCTTGCTCGCAGTTGATGACCGTAGCTTAAATCAACAAGAACACTGCTACCTTGGTCGCAGTTGTTGGTTTTTACTGTAAATCAACAACACTGCGACCTTGGTCGCAGTTTCTGACCGTAGTCTTAATAAAATACACTGCGACCTTGGTCGCAGTTGATGGGCGCAGTCTTAAAAAAAAATAATCTGCAAACTTGGTCACAGTTGCTGGTTTTATTATTAATCAACAACAACACTACGACGAGGTGACACGTCAAACGCAGCAGTTGCTTAGTCGCAGTCTTTGCTGGCAGTTGTTTCTGTTTGCACTATAGGCTTACGCGACGTTGGTCGCAGCGTCGTCTCTGGTCCAAGTTGTTTTGTTTGAAAATGCATGACTGCGACCAAAAAAGATCGAAGTTTATTAAAAAAATAAATATGTTTTTTATTTATGTCCAGTCATTTATATCCACGCATGTAAAAATGATACAAAACGCTCTCTTATACAATAAGATTGAGTGTTACAATACAGGAGTACAAAGAAAGATACAAAAAAAAAGAGTACTTGTTGACTAAAGAGCAGTGGTGTTATTGACGTATTTTATTTATGTCCAGGCATTTAACTCCATGAATATGAAAATGATACAAAAATCGATCTCTTACTTATACAATAAGATTGAGTGTTACAAAAAAAACGACATCAAGAAGACTAAACATAAAAAAAGAGCCCTTGTTGACTAAGAGCAGTGGTGTTATTGAGGTCCTCGTGTATATAAAAAACTGTGGATTGCGAGGACCACGAACAGTGGTGGTATACAGGTCTGGTGGCAGCAGAAACCCTTCGGTGATGAACATCTCTTCGTCAGAAGCCTCGATGACACTTCTGGGGTGAGAGAGAAGGAGTTGAGACCGCACAGGGTATGCTACCCACCACTATATCCACCACAACCCCCGCCGCCATACCCACTCTGACCATCCACAACCCAGATGGGAGAGCAGATCTCGGTGAGGGTTAGGTCCTCGTCATGACACGACTAAATCTCTTGTACATGACGAGGACCACGACTAAATCCCTTGTACACGAACATCGATCAAGTTCGCCGGACAAAAATATTCTCCCAGTGGCCCAGCGAACCTGAAAAAAAAGGACAATCAAGCTCTGGGTCATCTTTGTCCATGGGGTCATCTTCATCCATGGAGGCAGGAGCCTGTTAGAGTCTCTCAAGAAAGCTGGAATTCTCAGAGCAATTGCTCTCGAAAGAAACTAAGTATGGGCCGTTTAAAAAAAGGAGAGGGTGAGCCCTATTTATAGGCAGGCCATAATAACCCTAATTAATAGTTCATTAATTCAAAACCGGCGCTGGTGGTCTTTTAATGCCAAACCGGCGCTGGTGGTGTCCAACCACCAGCGCCGGTTTGGCATTAAAAGACATTAACGCATAAACCCAATGAAGAACAGACGAGTGGACAGCAGCTTCGGGAAACAACGAATGGTGCGGGTTCGTCGATGTAGAGTTGACGTTAAAAGATCTCATAAAATCTTTTATGACAGGCCGCGTCTCACGAAGTGACTCCAGGTCGCGACCCTCAGCAAAAACTTTTCATTTTTCATTTAGATTTAAAAAAAAATGACTTAATCCAAAACAACACTGCGACGTTGGTCGCAGTTTCTGTAATGCGTGCCACCGTGGACGCATTATTTTTTTTAAGACTGCGCTTATCAACTGCGACCTTGGTCGCAGTTGCTGGCGGCTGATATAGCAAAAAATAACACTTCCACCTTGGTCGCTATGCATGTAAATATAAAAGGAAACATCTACCTAACGTACTGCGACCTACGTCGCAGTACATGTAATGCGTGCCACCTTGGACACTATGCATGTTAATATAAAGCAAACATCTACCTAACGTACTGCGACCTACGTCGCAGTCCATGTAATGCGACCCTAAATTGCAATTGCTGGCCATCTTTATCAATAACACCACGGCGACTGCGACCAAAGAATCTGACTAAGGTCGCAGTTTAAATGTACACCAAAAAAAAGAATCTGACATAGGTCGCAGTTTAAATGTACACTGCAACCAAAGACTCTGACTATATTATATACAAAAAAAAAATTAAACTATAAAGTAATATTTTATAGCAGGCCAGTGAGGGTGAGGCATCCGGGCAAAAATTATAATAAACAATAAGGAAAAGTTATCGAAAGGGGTATTTGGTAATTTAACTTCTTCCTAAAAGCGGGCCGCACGCCAGTGACGTCACAAATTGAGCCACGTCACCGCAGGCTGAGAGAGTACTCTCAGCCCGCCGGCTGATATCCATTTTTCTCATATATATATATATATATATATAATATATATATATATATATAGAGAGAGAGAGAGAGATTTGTGTTATTTTGGAAGGGTTCGAGCCCGAATCCTTCCCACTCAAATACAACACTCCGTCATTAGAATACAAGATCCACTCCGTTGAAGTTGATCTATATTATATTAAGTATTTATAAATCAAAAATTAAGTATTTGAATACTTTTTGTCCATCCATCAAGCGGCACAAAATGAACGGCCAAAAAATAGTGAGTTGTTAGATCTATGTCTTTAAACATACAAATTCTCGATCCAACCATTTGATCATGATCTAAATATTTAAAAACCCCTACAAACTAATTTTTGTTAGATTTCAAATGTTCTATACCGTTAAATTAACCAATTCACTATTTAAGCCGTCTGTTTTTTTCCTACTTGATGTATGAGCAAAAGGTATTGAAAACACTTAATTTTATTTTATAGATACTTGAAATAATATAGATCAGCTTCAACGGAGTGGATCTTGTATTTGAATATCGGATGTTGGTATTTGAGTGGGAAGGATTCAGCCTCGAATCCTTCGAGAATGACACAAGTCTATCTCTCTTTCTATATATATATATATATATATATATATATATAATATATATATATATATATATATAATTTACTTTTATACTTATTATTATTACTACCATCAATTAATCATTCTAAATTATTATGTTATAAATAAATTATAATCATTTCTAATTATTATAACTATTAGTCTGTTACTATTATTATTTATTTCACTATTTTATTATCATTATTAATTATTATTTTTAATTATTATTATTATTATTTTATATGTGTAGTGAGAGATTATTGTTAAAAATAAATTAAGAATTATTAACTGGGAGATATTGCATCAATTATAGCAAGTTGAGACATCATCACTTCGGATTTCTTAATATTTTGAGACTCGAACGGCAACAGGCTACCGTCCGCGAATAATGCACAAGAATTGCCTTGAGAGATTGCTTGTGACGTATATTGAAAGAGATATATTTAAAAATATTAAGGATGAAAAATTATGTTGTGTTTTCAAAATATGAAATATACAATGGGAGTGTTATAATCAATTGTATTAGATTATTATTTTTTAAATAATAAATGCTAACATTTAATATATTTTTTAATTGTTAATTGTATTATATTTTCATTATCCTGAATAAAATCTCTGCGTACTCCACTGGCGGTTAGAATTTATTACTTCACCACCACTCGACTTTTCTCAAACTACCCAAAATGTCCCCTTTTGATGTGTTTACCGAAGAATTTATGAGTTTACCCCACTTTTCCCAAAATTCTCAAAATAGATATATTAATATTGCATATGTTGGATATCCATAATATTATTATTAAATATATAATAATATAAATAAATATGTACTAGAATTTATTACTTCACCACCAACCAACCCCCCCCCCCAATTTTTTCAAACTACCCAAAATGCCCCCTTCTGATGAGTTCACCCAAAGAATTTATGAGTTCACCCCTCATTTTCTCAAAATTCTCAAAATGGATATATTATAATGGATATGTTGGAATTCATAATATTATTATTAATATACAATAATATAAATAAATATGTACTAATTATGTAGTATATATATACGAGAGTATAAGGAAGGATAATCATTAGGAAAAGGGGTGATTTTTATACTATTTGGACATTTCTTCTCCTAATTTTTGTGGGGGTTATTTGCTGTGGCAAAAATTTATCTGAACATTCAAAAACTTAAGTGGCAACGTCTGGAAATTGTGATTTGCGTTTACATGACATCTTTAGTCAGTTTTTGGTGGAGAGAACACATGGAGGTGGTGTGTTCATTAGGAGAAGGGGAGAAGCTAGAGAGGATAGAGAAAAAATAAAGAGAAAGAAAAAAGAGAAAATGAAAAAAAGGAGAGGGTTTGGGCTTTGTTGGACTCAGTTTGGGCTACAAGAAATAATGAGAAGAAAAAAAGGAGGAATATTTAGGAATGGACCTTGGGTTTTAATATGGGTTGGACTTGAGTTACAATGGAAAATCATAAGAGGATAAAAATGAAGAAAATTTAAGGTATGGCCTTGGGCTATATAGACTTAATTATAAAATAAGAAAAAATGAGAGAGGAATCATTCATATTAGTATCTAATTATTATTACATAGTATATTACATGTAAATGTAAAATGGGGTGTGGGCTGGGTTAATTAGTGTAGGCTAGAAAAACTAAGAATAATTTTAAGAGAATGAAAATGAAAAACTATAAGAAGAATTATATTTACAGTAAGTAGGTGAAATCATCAATTTTTTTGTGCAAATAACCATATTAAATGAGTGTGAAAGCCCACAAAACTAATGAGTGTGGTTAGTTGAAACCACAAAAGTGATGAGTTCCCTCAATAATAACCTCGTGTATACTAATAGTAATTACATTATTTAACACTCTAGACTTTTGGGCTCAGAAGTTAAATAAATGGAGATGAAAAGGGAAAACAAGAGTGATGCAGGACTGGGCTCTGGGCTGGGCTTGGCCAAGGCTAAAACAAAAAAAAATGGAAATAGGCTGGCTTGGGTTTGGCTATTCTTTTGCTCAATCCATGATAGTAATATATTTTTTTAAATTATAAATTATAAGTAATTAGATTTTTTGTTGCAATAACAAAATATAAATAATTAATATTTATATTATAATATTATAATATTAATAATGATGAGTACCATATATTAATTATAATTATAATTATAATTATTATAAGATGATCAGTAGTTCCTTCAACTTTTCATTAATTAAATAATTTTCAAGTTGATAATTATTGATGACAATATTATAAATTGTGATAGTAATAATTAATAAAATTATTTTATTTTTTGAGGAATTTAATAATGAGATGTCATAAACTATATTATGCAATAATAATTTTCATGAGAAAGAGATATATATAAAAGGAGGAGAGGATAGCGGTGGAGCGAAGGCGATGGAGCGAAGGGCACATGCAGGAGTTGGGTTGGTAGCAAGGGAAAAAGCCTAAGAAGGGAGAGAAATGAGAGAAAATAAAAATAAAAAAATAAAAGAATTAGGCCGGACCTCTCGGGATTGATTCAAAGAAAATGACAGAAAAAGAGTGTGGGTCGGGTACACATGTGTTATTAAAAATAATTGTGATTTATTATTGTTATTATTAAAATTATTATTATCAATTAGTATTATAGAATAGTAGCATTACATATTCACGCACATCATAAATATTTAACAGCAGTGTTTATGGCCTGAAATATTTTTTAATAAAAAAATTATGTATAAAATTTATTTATCAATATTGTTAATGAATACATATTCCCATAAAAATAAATAAATACACACGCATGTATGTATTTGTAAAATATATAATTTATTTATTTGAAATACATATTTTACATAATAAAATATGTTGAGAGAACAATATAATTTGTTTATTAACATAATTTATTACAACACGGACAATTTGATTAATTGTATAATAAAAGTGTCATTAGATAAATATAAATATCCATATAATTATTTTATATCTTTCAAAATTTTCATTTAATGATGATGAGTTCAACCACTTGCCTCAACCCCTGCTAGTAGCGGGGGGCAGTTGCTAGTATATACATAGAGAGAGAAACAGAGATAGAGGTGATCTTATGAGAATGTCTTTATATTAACCACCACGAGAGCTTCGCGGTGGCCCAACTCACGGATGATTGCGAACCATTCTCTTGATATACACATTCAAAATATTCTAACAAGGGAGATTAAGTGGTTCCTAATATTTTTACCCATGCATCAAATGGTTGCAAAAAGTACATTATTTCAATCATAGAAATAATATTATTGATGCGTAAATAAAAATGTTTGGTACCATTGGTCTCTCATTGTTCGATTAATTTGGTTATGCAGATCAAGATCAACGGTAAATGTGCCACTATGGAGTTCTCTTAACACTTTGAGTAAGAATCATTCTCATAGGATTATTTTCTTACACACATATAATTAATAATTAAGTTTGTATCGAGGCGTACATCAGCTCAGCACAATTTTAACATGTAAATTGGTCTATTGCGTTGTTGATATTTACAATATTACATTCTAATAGTGTAAATAAAAAGTTGACACTTTTTGCACACAAAGATATGCTCTCATTCGTTTAGACTTGAGTACAATAAGGATACACTGCAGAAGGTGCACAACTAGCTAACCTAATTCACACCATATCCAAACTTTTATTACCAGAAAGCATTGGGCCCCTCGTGATTCATGATCCGGAATGTATGTTCCAAATTGTGAAATATTAGCGATTTGGAAAGATGATTTCAATGTTCCAAAATTGTTAACAACTTTCTAAATGCAAGTCTTTGAAAACCCTTTGACAAAGGATATTACTCTCTAGTTGTCTCGCGATTAATTAACTATTAGAAAGAATCAAAGAGAACTCAAGTAAAAGATGAGAATAAAGCGACACATAATGATGAGGACATCACGCAGTTCTTTATCTTGTCATGCCTTAGCTTATTCAGGGGATTTAGTATTTTGTTTCAGCCTTACTTGAGTGTAGTTGTTTTAGCTTTATTTGTGTTCCTTTGTGGGCGTTTAGTACCACAACGGTTATTTCCCAGTAGTCCTCTTTTGTGAAGCCTATATAAGGCCCCCTAAACTATTGTATTGAAAAGGAATGAATGATTAAAACTTTTTCCTCAAATTGTGTGTTAAATTCTTGAGTTCAGCTGCTCTCGAGTTTAGGGTGAGAAGCCCGTGCAAGGGGTGGAAACCCAAAATCTTATCCCATCTTCAATTTAAATTTTGGTTACGATTTGAAGGTGATTGCGATCCAGGTGGTTTTACATCATTTTGGTATCAGAGCACCGGTTTTCAATCCCCTTCAAAATTTCTTTTTTCCAAATTTTTCTCCCAGTATTCAAACCCTAGATCTATATATCGGATCCAATCGGAAAAAAAATAAAAAATAAAAAAATAAAAAAAATTCACTGTTCAAAAAAAAATACAGTGATAATTTCTCATCAAAATTCCTTGAGAAAAAAATATATATATACAATCTCTCCCTGCTCATCATCTTCCGCCGCCTTCAACGATCCAGCCACGCCACCTCCCGTCGCCTCCCACGCCGCCATCAAGCAACCGCCGACTTCGACACCATCCACGACCCGCCACCACCGCAGTCAGAGCGTCGCCACCACCGCAGTCATCTGCAACGAGCCCACCGACAACATCTCCAAGCCCAAAATCCTGCACACCCAGTTCATCTCCAGCGACACCATCAACCTTTCCAGGGCGTCGCCTTCGCCTGTCGCCACCAATCGTCGAAGGTCCTCAACCATTGCCAGCATCTTCAAGCGCGGGAGAGAAATTTGTGCCCTGATCTCGCCATCCTCGCCTCTGCAACTCATCGACGTCAACAAATCTTATCGATTTCTCCTCCCAGAGACAAGCATCACCGACGATCTACACCATCCAACGCCCCCATCTTCGCCGCAACACAGATCCATCTACAACGACCTCACTGACCTCCCCCAACATCACCGCGCCTCCACAGTGTCTCCAAACCTCACCGTGCTCCGTCGCCGCTCAAGATTCAGCACCCGAGCCCACAGATCGAGCTCTGATTGGATCCAACGGAGTGTCACTCTCACCACCTTGTCGTCGTTGAAGTTTCGCCAAGGCAAACCCCAGATCTAGCCGACGACGCTCTACTTCTCAATCCGCCTCCGTCTTTGTCTACCGCCAACCGCGATCTTGTTGTTGTTGGCTTCTTGTCTTCCTCGCTTTCGCTACGCCGCAGCGCTGCCGTCGTCAGGATCCAAGCCCTAGCCGTTGACCGAAGAGGGGAAGTAAGGAAGCGAGTCCCCCTCTGAGAACCTGACTTGGAAGAAAAATAAAGGATCTCGTGCTGTCGTCGCTTCCACCGCGATCACGCCGGGCTCCTATCGCCGTCGCAACAGGCCCAGACCGTCGCCGGTGCTGATCGGAGCAGATCTGATCGGATCCAGCGCCTCGTCGGAGATTTTCGCCTGTTCCCATCCACCGCCCTCACCTCTGCCTTTCGGTGCCACCAGCGCCCCACCGGAGCCCTCTGAAGGCTTCGCGGAGCATTCTTCAACTTCCCATCATCGTCGAACCCCTCCGGTCAGTCACCATCATCGTCGGGTCCGCAACGACATCTTAGAAGTCTCCCGAGAGTCCTCGCCGATCGATTCCACCGGAGCTTCGCCGGTTCTTCACCGCCTTCGCCGATGATGATTCTCCAGCGTCCCCTGCCGAGCTTCGCCGTCAATTCCCTGCCCTAGCTGCGAGATCGAAAGAGGGAGGTGGGCACGCTGCGAACGGGTGAAGCGGGTGTTTAAAATAAAACCCGATTTGGGTTTAAGAAGTGAGAGTGATTTGGGTCGGATCCAAACCACCAGACCAGGTCGGCTTTGGTTCAGAGTGAATCAAAACCAACCCAGGCCGAGTTACTGAGCTGACTGAGTCAGCACAGTCCAGGTTCAGGACCTAACTTTCAAAGGTCGTTCAGACTCCGTTTCAAGTCCAAATTGAGCCATTTTCGAGGCAGTGGATTCGTGACGATCAGTACTACGCGCCTACAGCAGTCTCATTCCGGTTTGAGTTACGGTCGCCTCACCAGGTTCAGCTCAGCGCACCAGAGTTTGTTCCTGCCCAGGTTAAAGCCTGATTGGCTCCATTCTCGAGGTGATATCCTAACTTGATCTAAATTGTTAACTGTTGATTACTTGCAACTACTATACGGATTGCTATAATTTGTTGGTAGAAATGCTATTTGCTTCGATCTAGTGGTTGCATCTTTTCATCATTTTAGGAATGCATTTTATTTACATTTAAAGCTTAAACTTTAGGGAAATTTTTTGTTTAGTGCATACATTTAGTTTAATTGACTTTAGGGCTCTCCACTGCATCTGCTTGCTTGCTTGAGTCATCATGACTAATCAGCATTATAGGGACTCCCACTTAGGCCAGCTACACAATCTCCATCAGGGTCATATGTCCGTTCATGAGTACATTACCATATTTAAGGACTTAACCCATCGTAGTGAAGTGAGAGAGCACCCTTCTGAGACTCTGACTAGGTTTATTTGGGGTTTACGGCCTAAAATAAAACGTGCTATGATTACTGGCCCCTATGACTTAGACACTGTTGAAGATGCCTTTGGTGTTACTTTAAAATTGGACTTGACTTTCAAAACGCTAGTCAATGCCAAGGTCAGATGTTCTAAATGTAAGGGCTATAGACATTATAATTATCAATGCCCCTCGGAAAGTCAACATGTTAGAACTGTGCCCACTGATGAAATTGACGATTCGAAGGCTGTTAAGGATGACCAAGTTTCTTCTAAAACTGTTGATATAATCGAAGACATAGCAGTTGATTCTGTCACACAGATTATTGATGAAATTCATATTCTTCTGATAGTGTCAATGATGACGTGGACGATACAGTTGAGCCTAATATACCCACTGTGCTTAATCAGCCATTCGAGTCTCCTTGTGTTGAACCTAATTTTATGGTTATTCCTATCAATTCTTCTTTTAGGGAGTCACCTGAATTTCTTGCCAAGGTCCAGCAAATGGTTTCTAACACTTATTTTCCGGGTTGTTTAGACTTTGTGTCCGAGTCCTGTGTACCTCCATCGTTAGATTTGTGTCCTTCTAGGCACATTATATCTCTCATTCTCCCATCGTTAGAAGTTATGCTTAGAATACCTCCTGCTTTGCATCTGCCTGTTGCATATATTGATGACATCACTAGACCGATAGCAAATTGCAATGATACTCATAAATTTGCTGCATACCCATATAGTATTTTGCAGGAATTTGCAGTTGATAATAGGGTGATGGTTACGAGTCACTCTGAGGTCACGAGAAAGTTACACGCTTGGCGTAAAGATTTCGAAATGACTCTGAAGAGGATTGCGTACATTGCTTACGAGTTGGATAGCCCGTGGGATCCTGGTATCAGCTCCGTCTTCAGCCAGGATGATGCGCCTCGCTCTACTCTCGGTGCCTTGATCGTGCTACTATCTTCCACAACCGATCTGTCAGGGAGACCAGCTCCTCCTCCGCCACCATGGTCTCGACATGATGTACTCATGCTGCTGCCACGACCACCACCTTGGCCCGATTGAGATGCTTCGTGAGGATAGTCCTCACTCGACAGGGTCGAGTTTCTCCCACCCCGAGGGAATTGATGAGGACATCACGCAGTTCTTTATCTTGTCATGCCTTAGCTTATTCAGGGGATTTAGTATTTTGTTTCAGCCTTATTTGAGTGTAGCTGTTTTAGCTTTATTTGTATTCCTTTGTGGGCGTTTAGTACCACATCGGTTATTTCCCAGTAGTCCTCTTTTGTGAAGCCTATATAAGGCCCCCTAAACTATTGTATTGGAAAGGAATGAATGATTAAAATTTTTTCCTCAAATTGTGTGTTAAATTCTTGAGTTCAGCTGCTCTCGAGTTTAGGGTGAGAAGCCCGTGCAAGGGGTGGAAACCCAAAATCTTATCTCATCTTCAATTTAATTTTGGTTACGATTTGAAGGTGATTGCGATCCAGGTGGTTTTACATCACATAAAGAGATAGTTTACTTGGAAAGAACAAAGCTCTTTAAAATACATAGACATATTAAAGAGGAAAATGACGAATAGAAAAAATTTGTTAAGGAGAGGTGCATCTTAGTTAAATTTTATAACCAAACCAATGCATACAAATGTATACAATAATACAAGCCTTTCGTGATACTATAAAGTTTATTAGATTTATAGATAAGTGTAGATTGTGTTGACTAAAGCTTCAAAAGAAGCCTGCCCTTGGGGTACCACGCTCATAGAGTGTTAACAGTCTACATGTCCGTTTTTGTTTCACGTACCGAAGCGGCCCACGTTACTGGTAACCTTGATCAAAACACGTTTATCTATTGATCAGCGACCATTTACAGAGAGATTTTATTTAGCTAACGAGGCTTGGTCATACAATGAAGCCCTTAGCTCTTTTTCTATGCTATTTTTGGAAGGTTGATGTTTAGTGGAAATAGGAGCTACAAAAGAAGGGACTGAAATGCTGTTTATTACTTAAAAGATCTCCAACAGAAGAAGATATCAAGAGGGATTGGATGTAAACCCTACATCTAGAAGTGAGTCTTTTAGATCCTTCTAATTCGAAAGATAAAAATTACATATCTAGACAATTACATACAGCCTATTGATCATGAAATAATTTTGAATTCCTTTAGAAATTACTTTTTTATGTAAAATAAAGCATGAAAGACATCAATAATGGGTGGACTTACTGTTTCTAGAAGTTGATTTATGCCTAGAAGAAGGGACGAATCTGTAGGAAAATCTGGTTGGGGATCTGCTGCACGTTCAAATACTTCAGCAGAGGCATCATCATCATCTAATGAAATGAGTGGAGGCATAACCTGTGAATAAAAATCTCCATCTTATAGGGGAGGAAAAGTTCAAATGAGCACCCAAAATAACAAAAGACAAATACCTCCACTTGGGCTACATTATCTTTATTAGAATTTTGAATTTGTGCAGGCGTTTCGTTGAACTGCAGACCAGTTAGGCATATATCATCTGGCAAAAAGTCATTCAATAGTTCCTCTCTGATGGTAGATTGCTCCAACTGTGAACATGTAAAGAACCAAGAGGGACACAGATAAGGAAAAGAACCAGATTTCATGAGATTCTATAAGAAGTAATAGAAGAAATTACATCTGGTAGATCTCCTAAGCTGTTCGCTATCAGCGAAACCAAGGATTTTTTTGACTGGCTATCTGTTAGTTCTACTGCTGAAAGAGATTGCAGTGCAGCATCATCATCCTCTTTTGACCCATAAGTCTTAATATGATGGGTAGATGCAGTATTTGCAGCCTGTAATTTGCTATCTTCAACCAAAAAAAGAAATGGATCGACCTGGTAAAGGCAAAGTGACAATCAAGCTAAAATTATATTTAAAGTGAAAAGTGATGATATTTAAGAACAAAGTGGAGCATATATGCAGCAAACTTAAAAAAGTATGAATTGTACAGTTGCACCAGCATCTGTGAACTGCAGAATTTTTTGCAATCCTTTACCAATTGATGGGACAAAGCAAGCTGACTGCCGCTAGATGACGTCAGATCTTAAACATTTTGACAATTATACTCAAATTCCTGGAATCTAACATTTTCTGTAGTAAGATTTGTTTAGCATGCTTCGAAAACTTGGAGAATGGATAAACATCACAAGCAGCATGCTAGAAAGATTGGGGAGCTTAAATTCTTCCATAAAACAACATATAGAACCTTTCTGATCGTTGTTATGATTTCTCGAAGAAAAAACTGTTGTATTGAAGCAATGGGGCAGTAAATATTGGAGTAGACTATTTACTGCTCAATAAAGATGTTAAGGCAAAGCTACACTGCCTCCAATACAATTGCAAGCCTTCCATTGCAATTTTTTTAAATTTATTTACATGATGAAAGTCTTTGATATTTGTACAATGATGTCTCTGAATACTGAAAGCTAAAGCCCTCATATAGTAAATATTATCTGACCAGAGCACCTATTGCCCAAAACAGATATTCAGGCAGGTAAGCAACAAACAAAATTGACTTCAAAACAGCCACATAACTTCATACCGTTTTATCATTGAGTGGTGACTTAATGATTGGAACAAGTGGTGCAATGTTGAAAGCCTTGGAAGAGAACACCATCATAGATGTCGACATTGTAAAGAGAGAACGGCGGCGAGATGGTCGCAGTGAACCTATGTGTAAAACCCATGAAATACCGTTTGTCAATAACAGGAGGCTTAGCAAAAATCTCATAGTGATGATATTGTATTAAATACTTTATACCATTAAACAGTAATTGTCTTTCATAACTACATTGGAATATTACAAAAGAATCACGCTATAGGATGGTAGCAATCAATTAACCCTAAACCTCTAAAGATAGAAAGATAGATGTTAATAAGAGGACTATTAAATTGCTTTTATGTTGTATTGCTTGGATATGTGAATGAACAGGCTTAGCTAGTTAGCTACATGGCAATCTCTCTATCTCGTTTATAAGACCAGTTTTAAAAGTAAAATTGTGAGAGCTCTTCAGTGGGATCATCCCTCTGTTCAATTTGAATCCTTTACCCACGAATCAAGCAAGAGAAATATTTTAATTGTAGAAAGATGACACAATTTGCGCTAACGTATGAAGTTTACAATCCACTTGATTCTCATTTTTAGTATAAAATGATATACGCATGGAAAAGTTTCAAACCACTTGATTTCCCATTCTTAGTCTAGAATGATATTGTAATATCCCCTAGCTAATATACTATGATAATATTTTAAATATTTATTTGAATTTATTATTATTCCATGTTGTTGATTAATTTACATGATATGCGTATTAGTACATGTGTATACATATATGGTATATGTGTTCATGATTTGTGCCTATACAAATATGTGTGCTTATAAGTTTATGTATGTATTATCCTTGACATATTATTTATATCCTCATTATAATTATTAATATATTATAGTTTGTATTTATTTATTATTATTTATAGTATTCTTCTTTCCCTTGATTCCAACCCATGACCCATTATCTAAATCCATACCCTTATCCTCTTTTGTTGCCAACCCAATACTCAATTAGACCCAAACCCTTAAACCCATCAATCTTATACCCATTAACCCAATAACCCATCCTATATATAATCCTAACTCTTAACCCTAAACCTAATTCCTAATCTAATCTCCATCTTCTCCCAACAGCAGCCGCTACACTTCCATCTGTCGTGAGCCCAGGCGCACGGCAACACCTCCTTGGCAGCTGTCTCCTCCGTGCACAGCCAGGCCGGCAGCCCACTCCAACGATCCCACGGCAAGACCTCCTCATGTTTCTTCAGCAAACTTCTTTGCATATTCAGGGTCATCACAAATTAACACGTTACAAGATTCCAAATTTTACCTGCCACAACTCAATGCCAACATATTTCAGATGGTCATAAGCATAGATGTATGGGTCGTCCTTAAAATCTGGATTATCAATCATTGATGCCTTCCACTTCCCCTTGTACCTAGGGTTCTTAATTTTCTTTTGTTTCCAAGGTCCCTTGTACTCAGGGTTTGGAATAGTTGGGGCTGTCCATTCACCATCTTTCTCATCATCCCAGTCTTCTGGCTTCTTGGCGTCAGGGTCAGGAATCTCCTTGGGAACGTCATCATACCCCTCAGATATCTTGTCCTCAGGATCAGGAATGAACTCCTTGTCATCCCAGTCTTCAGGTTTCTTGGCTTCAGGATACTTGATTTTCTTAGGGGGGAGAATATCCCACTCATCATAGATGCTTCCAATTTGCTTCTCAACGTTATCAATGAGCATGCTGTATGTAGCATCAGGTCTAATGATGAACGTGTACATATGACTCAACTGATCAGTCTCACATGGAACATCCTTCTTGATCAAGTGATTCTTCCCATCACGGGGAAGAATAGCGTGGACCTTCTTGGTACTGTGTCCACAGATATCTGGGCCAAACATGATACTGTAAGGTGTGTCCCCACCAAACTTCTTTTGATCCACATCACCACTAAGTAGCTTCATGTAGCCTCCACCACAGTCAAGTTTATGTTCGTGTTTCACTGAAAACTGGAACACCAATGTCTTATCCTTGTTGCTGAACTCTGGGAACTGTGCAAACATAGTATAAAACGATAATCTTCACTGTTTTGGATTCCTTTATCTTCAGGGTTTCCATTCCATTTACCGGATGTATGGCTCCATTCACCCGCCATTTTCTCATCCGCCTTCCAATCAGATTTGACCCACCGGATTTCCCACCCATCTAAAGCAAAACCCAACCATTAAATATTAGAAAGCGTAAATTTGACAGTAATGTGAAAGAAGAACCGGGTACGTAAAACTAAATATAGCAGTTTCTTCAGCAAAATATAAATGTAGAAGTTGACAGTCTCAAAAGCTTTAAGAAGGGGGACTGAAATTGTTAGTCCAGGAAATTCCTATCAAATCTAAACCCATAATAACCAATGGAATCGTAGAAGCTGTAAGGACAGTGGGCATCTGAACAGTACATTTAGCCTAAATTCAACATTAAGACCATGTGTTTTCTTGAAAAGTTCATCAAGCTTCTTGTTTGTTCATATGTAAATAAAGCTTCAAGGACAGATAAGTTGAAACAGTGCCAACTCTGTGAAAATTGTTTGTCATGGAATTTATTGTAACTTACACTATTAAATTAGTATCCATCAACCCTAAGAACACATGAATCTAAAATTCATTATCAGACGCAAAACTAACTTGTGTCAAATTCTAATTGTAAATAATACTAGATTAGATGGAGGTCGTGCTGAGATTGTTCTGAAGATAGCTAACAATTAATAATAAATGATTTTCAGAAACCAAGCAAATTATTTGCAAACATTATCTAATAAGATTTTACCCACCAGCTTACAAACCTATCTATGCCACATTGGCGTGCTACAGTGTTTCGGACTCGTTCGTTGAGATCCGAACCCAGCTTCAAGAGATCCGGACCCGATCCGGATTCGTGCTCGTTCTGGACCCGATACAATGGCGATTCGAAGACCGACCCATGGGATGATCCGTAAATCAGTATCAGTTCGTGCAGTGAACACCAGACGACGATTCGGTTTCGAAACCACGTCCATTCAGGTGAGTGTTCTTTATTTATTTATTGAATATTTCGGTATCATTTCATGTGAGTTGCTTTTAACTTGTTCCAAATTAATGTTATTTTATATTTAAATAGTATTCATGTTTAATTACTGTTCATGCATGCCAATTATGCTTCATGATCACATATTAAATGCATAAATGAATAAACGTCATAAAATTATATTGCCGATTCTGAATAAACATCACGATACCACTTAAGTAACTTCATTAATTATACATGATACCTAATTGATATCACTTTAGTACGGATAGACGAGATATTGATTAATTCTAGATGGGACGATCCATTGAGCAGTATCTAGTCTTGTAATTGTATGAATGCATGTTACTGAAAGTTACTGGGAAAAGATTGTTTGACCGTAACACCCTGTACAGTCCTATTGTTCATCGTATACACGGTTATTGTTACCGATCACTGTTACTGATATTGTTCACCGTGTATATGATTACTGATTGACTGTTACTATACTGTTATCAGTATTGTCACCGCATCGTCCCAGTGTTATAGGTAACATGAATATTGATTGTTTTTACTGAATTCAATAATAATATAAATTGACAACTTACACTGGGATTCGGGAAATTGATGAAGGAGACAGCGTCTGTATTTTGGGTGGACTTAGGATACAGGTTGCGCAGCCGAGATACGGTTTACTGGAGGGTTTCGGGGGATGACTGACATCCCGTATTATTCATATTGTCATTGTTATTGACACATTGTTATTGTTATTGTTATTGACTATCTAGCGGTAGGATCTGGTTCAGCGCCAGATGATTGGGCCGTGGTTCCGGGTATGTACGGAACCCACCTAAAGCATGGACAATGTCTCTTCTATTAATTTCAATAACTTAGGACCCTGATTGACACGTGTGATAGGCGTAGTATGGGATACGTCTATTACAGGTGACAATTGGTGTTCGCTAACATAATGAATGATAATGAACTGTTAATGCATTGTGGCTGACCATGATCATCGACTGTACATGTATATCACTATGACAGACATATGACTATAACCATGACCAGATTGTATACTAGACTAGTGACATATGCTAGGTTACACATTTTGACATTGGTTGTTGTTTACAGTTGTGTTAGTTGCCTTTTTCTACATACATGTTATTCAGTTATCCTTCAGTTATCTGTTTATCATGTTATAGTTACCTTCTGTCTGCAGTTTATCTTGTTATTATTCTGTGCACATTGTTTATATGCACGAGTAGTCCTCTTTACACACACTCACCAGGTCGCTTTTTGACGACCCTGGATTTGCACGTTCAGATATTGGACGCTTTGTTTCTATTGTGCAAGTGTTCGATGAGACTGTACGCTTTGCGAGGAGCTGGATGCTCTCCCTTTTGATTCTGGTATTCTTACATTTCTTTATTCCTGCTATTATTCTTTGATTCTTGTATATCACACTTAGCTTCTATTCTATTCCTTATTTCATTTGAGATCATGTGTAGCCTTTATATGTATTATTGCAGCGATTTTGATTTATGGTAGCGATTTATAACTTGTTCAGGTTACTTTAGGCTTAGCGTGTATGTGTGGGGTATTCTCCTCGCGTATATACGTCGCCGACCTTCGTCGCGACTCCGTTTCCTCGTATTTTGGGAAGCAGAGCGTGACAGATATCCACAGGCGGAGCCAGGGGTAAGGGGGCACGTGCCCCCTGGACCACCCAAAAATTGAGAACCCCAGCTCTAATTTATTGCACTAATTAAATATATTTATCAGAGTTTACTATGAATATTGGTGTTGTAGCATAGTTGGTATTTGGTCTTATTCTCATCTTAGGAGACACTGGTACTAGTCCTACTATTCTTTTAGTGTAAGATTTAATTTCTTTCCTTAGCCTTTTTATATTTCTCCAACATAACTTTTTATTAATCCAAAAGCATATACTAGTGCTTATTATACTCCCTTCCTCCCCCTAAGCCCCAACACATGACAGAAATAAAATAAAGGAAAATAGGAGAAAGAAAAAAAGAAAAGAAAAAATTAACTAAAAAAATACTATTTAGATCAAAGTATTGAACAATAAAGATGGATTATATATTTAGAATGATTTAAGGATTATAATAGTAAACATTAGATTATACTCTACTTAGAAAGTAATGGAGCTTAAATCTGAAAACAATTAAAATGTACTCAATATTTAAAAGTTTTAACATATGATTAATTTTGGATTAGGATCATAAATTTTTAATTTAAAGATACCAGAGCTGTAACTAACCTTTTTTCTAATCAGATTTCAATAAATTTAATAATAACATATTTTATCAATTCAATGTCCACATATAATTTAGATTTCAAACATTTAATGTTTTAGGAGTACACATCCTATAATAAAAGTCTTCTACTTTTTTGTTACTCCCAAACCGAAAAAAGATCATGCATCCACCACTGTCTTTAGCTTTTTTTAAGAGTAATCGAAGGAGCATTTGCATTGATGTAGGGAAGTGCCCCCCCCCCCGCCCGGATTTTAAAGTTCGGGCCAGTGATGTGATAAATATATAAAAGTTCCAAAACTACTTGCTCTCTCATTCTTAGCCTAATTTAGGTGTGCAACTCAAAATGAATGGTGAGGATCCTTCACAACATGTGTTTGTAGCTCAAGATGAACAATGCAAATTTTTCACAATGTATGTTTGTGTTTGTATCAATGTGTGTGTGTGTGGGGGGGGGGGTACGGGGGGAGAGGGGGAGAGAGAGGGGGGGAGAGAGAGAGAGAGAGTGTGTGTGTACCCGTAGTAGATCTCCATCATATCATTTAGAGTGCCTATAAACCAAAATTCTACTTATTTAAGTATTCTCGCCTGTGCATCAAACAGCCCAAAATGTAGGGGCAAAAGTAGCTCATTGCTAATTAATTGGGGTATACAAGTTAAGAATCCAAACCTTCCATGATATAGAGAACTTTAAAAGCCTTGTTTTATTGTCACTAGACACCCTACGCTATAAATCTAAGCAAACTAGCTTTCTATGCCTACTTGATGCATAGGCAACAAAACATAAAGTAACTAGATTTTTTTTACTTTTAGGCAATCTTAAATCTTTATAATGTAAATCAACTTAAACGAAGTGGATTCTCAAATTGATTCTCCTATCACTAAATTTGAACAAGAAGAATTTGCACCCCCCCCCCAGTACTAGTTTATATGGAGACACACGTACACACATATCTTACTATGTATAAAAACACCAATTAATGTCTCTGCTAAGAGTGAATTTGAGCCTTTAGATTATTCCATTGTATTTGCATCATTCATTGATTTTCAAGGTTTGGAAAGAATTTTAATTTAATTAGGAGGCTGAATGCATAAATAATGTCAACTTCTATTGACTTCTAATATTAGTAGTCTATTTCTTTTCCATGAAAAGAATTGAATCACAACTATATGAATTAAGTTATTAAATATTTTAATATTTTCGAATTATTTTAATATGCCATTTTTCTATTATCAATATTTACAATTAGAAGCATCTATTGTGCAGAATTAGTGTTTCTAAAATTATGGGTATTACACCAATCACGATTTCGGTCTATTTTTAGCTACAGTGAGTAACGTACAATTTCATGAATTATAAAAAATTCAATTAATAAAATAGAAGTATTTCCTAATATAAACAACTATATATGAAAGATCATGGTTTAATTTTGGTATCGATATCGGTCAATGGTCTTTAGTATCATTATCGGCAATATCAATCGTCAATATCGGCAATACTGCTCAAATTGACAAAACAGACCCCGATACCAATCAACATTGTAGGGTTAATAGTTAATATTGTATATGATAACTCAAAACCCAATACGTTATTGTGAATACATATCTGAAAGACTGAAACAATCAATATTTGAACCACAAGAAAGATTATATAACAAAATAAAAAATATTATTTTTATTTACCTTTTCACCTATACCAATATAATTGATTTTTTTTCAAATTTAGAAGGAATTCAATTTTAGCTAAATATATAACATATTTAGTTATAAGTATTTTTTCTTTTGAAATTTATTAATAAATTACTTTTTACTATGTCTAAATCATATTTTTAGTAGGATTGTGTTCCTAAAATTATGAGTAACAATTTGATTTCTTAATGGTATGATCTAGATCAAGGTTCTAAATATAGGATATCGAGATTGTATCAGATGCCCTATTTTAAATATCAGCCGATATCTCCTTTTTTTGTCTGCTTCCGCTATGATATGGGAAAATCATTCGCCATATCATTTGCAGCAAAAAACGGCTGATATTTGAAATATCGGCCCATAAATCACCCGATATCAGCGATAAATCACTCTAAATATCTCCCGATATGAAATAACTTATTTATTGCACGACTGCGTGCAAATATACATTATTTTTTACTGTTTTTCATGCATATTACATCATTTTTATTAGGTAAATGATATCTATGATACTAAATCAATTTTTAGTTATCAATATTTCATTATATAGTGTCCAATATGAACGCCTATTATGTGCGCGTATCCCCGATATCTCTCCCGATATCCGATATCCGATATGAAAAACCCACCAATACGATCCCGATATCCGATATTTATAATCTTGATCGGATGGGAATTTTTCATATCGGATATCAGATATTGGGGGAGATATCGGGGATACGCGCGTACATCAGGCATTCATATCGGACACTATATACAATGAAATTTTGATAACTAAAAGTTGGCTTAGTATATAGATATCAACTGCTAAATAAAAATACTGTAATATGCATGCAAAAATGGTAAAAAAATATACATTTGCACGCAATCGTGCAATAAATAAGTTATTTCATATCGGGCGATTTATTGCCCCATATCAGGCGATTTATCGGCCGATATTTTAAATATCGGTTGTTTTTTGCTACAAACGATATGGGCGAACGATTTCCCGTATCATATAGCAGCAAGCAAAAAATGAGATATCGACCGATATTTCGGCCGACTCGGCCAATATTTAAAACAGGGATTTAGATATATTCATGATGAGAATATGTATGAGATATATTAATTCCTAAGAAATTTCACCTAAGAAAATTAGATCAATTGATGTTTCCTAACCCACTTTAATTGATTATTAAAGTATAAAATAAATAAAGATTAGTGTCATTTTTATTAGAAAAAATTTCAAAGTTTTGAAGGCATATACTCTTTTATATCACAATATATTTTATTCTACTAATTTCTTTTTTATATCTCTAAAAACTTTATTTGATTTCCCATAATGTGCATTTGGAGCACTTCTCTTTATACCTATAAAGGCACCAATGGCGCTTTCAAAGAGTGAATTTTAGGCATTAAATTATTTCTATTATATCCACATTGTTCATTAATTTTTAAAGTTTAGAATGAATTCTAATTTAAATAAGAGACAGAAAGCATAAATTATGTCAACCTCCATTAACCTCTTATATCAGTGCCTTGTCTTTTTCATAAATAAATTTAATCTTGATTATAACTATATTAATTAAATTATTAAATATTTCAATACTTTTAGATTATTCACTTTGCTATTATTGGTTATTATTATTTACAGCTGGAAATAATATTTTAAGTGAAATTTTGGTCTAAAATTATGTGTATTGATTTGATTAGTTTAGGCTTATTCTTAGCCAAGTAATGTACACTCTAATTAGTTACAAATAATCTCAATTGAAGAGGAAAATAGAATTGTTTCCTAATCTAAACTAGTTGTAGACATGGTTTGTCAATATATTGTATGATATTCAATATGTATTGTATGCTATAATATGATGCAAGAAAATAATATGAATAAGATAGTTGTATCGGGGACCGGGGTGCGTTAAATATCGTACAATATATGATACTATCGTACGATACTCACTGCATATCATACAATATGCGATACTATACGAATTTCATATTGTCTAATACATTAGCTTTAAATTTTAATTGAGTTTTTGGGTTTGATTTGATTTAAGGGCCATTGTTTATTTAGTTATGACATATACATAATGACACCCCAATAGATTAGGGGTTTTCACTCGTTTTAATCTCCTCTACTCTCTTAGTCATCTTCAACTTCGATCACCACAAAACCAGGGACAAACTTTCCTAACCATCTTCGACCCTCACCTAGTTCTCTCTACATGTATTTGATCTGTTTCAGTATCTCTCCATTCTATTCTAATTTAATCTCCCTCTACTTTTACAATGATATTGTAATCTATATCATGATATATAATTATTGATTGTTTACTTGTCATGTAATTTCTAAAAAAATTATTAGACGTAATGTGTTATAACTTAATTGTTTAATTATTGAACTATTAGCTCAATTAATTAGGCATTGATTTGATGATTGAGATTAGTTGGCTTTATTATGTGATACTACTGTTTACTTTTTGTTGTTTCAGCAACAATAAGTATAACAATGGCAAAAAAAACTTATTATATTATAAGTGTCTAATTAAGAGTTTGCTTTGTGATGCTATTTTGATTAATAACTTTATGGTCATTACACTTGGAACTTTGAACTATGATTTGTGTATATATTTATTTACATACATTTGAATTTTGTATGATTGTCTTTCAAGTTATTAGCATTTCTCTTTGTTTATCCATTAGTTTATGGTTAAATTTATTTATACACTTGTGACATAAATATGCTTAATTGCACATGGGTTAACATATCTTACGATACACGATACAACAAGGTATGTAATACGATACCTATGGAAAACAATCTGTGATGTGTATTACGATTTTACAACTATGATTCTATATGTGAAAGATTGTATAATCAAATAAAAAATATAATTTTTAGTTAGCTTTTCATTAATATTGATAACATTGACTATTTTTGCAAAATCAATATTCTATCAGTTTTTAGAAAAAAATATATTAAATTATCAAATAATTTATTATTTTTAAACTTATTAGTAAGTTACTCCTTAGTATATTTAAACCATATTTTGGGTAGAATTTTTGCTCCTAAAATTATGATTAATAATTTGATTTGTTATTAAGTATGAACTAGGTATATTTACAATGATAATATGCATGATTATTATGATTTCTAATTAAATTTCACCTAAAAAATAGATGAGTTGATGAGTTTTCTAATCTAGATTAGTTAATTATTCAAAATAAATAAGAATGTTTGTTATTTTTATTATCAACATTTTCAAATTTTTGATAACGAATAAAAAGAAATTTCAAAAAAAATATTTTTTTCTACTAATCCTTTTTTATTTCCTATCAACTATATTTGATTTCCCACAATGTGCATACTTGGTGCACGTCTCTTTAACTAATGTGTGTGTGTGGGGGAGGGAAATATTATATTAGATGTCCAACATAAGATCTTACACCTACCTATTAAAATGCAGAGTGGGACATGCATATCCATGATTAGACCTTTGACTATGATTTACACATCTTAAAACTCATGTGAATTGAAAATCATGAGTACTGAAACTTTCTGGCATATACACCTCATTATCCAAAACTGAGTGGCTAGTAACGGACTTTAAAAAATGGCTTTTTTTCTATTTTCTTGATTTGTAAGATAGAAACTTTCATTCCACTTGATTTTCAGTCCATATGGGTTTTAAGATACGTAGATCATAATGAACAGTTTGGAATAGGAGTGTCCCACCATGTATTTTAATAGGTAGGTGTAAACTCTTATATTACATATATATGTAATATAACATTTACTCTCCACCCCACCCACCCACCCACCCATAAACACACAATCTATAAATGATCCATCAATGATAAAGCATGTCATACATGGATCAAAGACTCGGCCGAGTCATAACCGGTTACGACTCGGCTGATCCGAGTCGTAACCAGACGACCGAGTCGTAACCAGATCGGCGGCCTCCGCGACGAGAACGAGACCCGAGTCAAGAGTTGGCCCCGAATTTGACCGACTCAGGGCCGAGTCGGCCGAGTCGAGTTGACTAGGCCGAGTCAAAACCGAGTCGGTCTCAGACAGCTGTAGACTCGTGAGCGGCGAGCTTAAAAAGAAAAAAATAGAATGCCCTCTTCCTTCGCCCGCGAGATACGATCGTGAGCCTATGACGCTGTCACCCTCTTCCTTCGCCGGCGAGTCCGTCGCCGCCGCCGACCAAGGTAACTCTCTTTCACTCTCGAACGCTATGTCTCTCTCTTCCAGTCTCAAACTCTCTAATCTCTACCTCTATCTCGCTATCGCATTCCCGGTCTCTCCCTCTTTCTGTCTCTCTCCCTCTCCGTGTCTCTCAATATGTCTCTGTCTCCCCCCTCTCCATTCTCCCTCTCTTCCTCTTCCTCTTCCTCTTCCTCTTCCTCTTCCTCTTCCGCCCACGAGATCCGATCTTGAGCCCATGACGACATCGCCCTCTTCCTTCGCCGGCAAGACCGTCGTCGCCGTCGACCGAGGTAACTCTCTCTCACTCCCGATCTCTCCGTCTCCCTCTCTCCAGTCTCCCTCTCTCTGATCTCTCCCTCTGTCTCCCTCTCTCTTTCTCGGTCTCTCCCTCTCCCCTTCTCTGTCTCTCTCCCTCTCTCCTTCTCTCTTCCTATGCCTCTGTCTCTCTCCTCTCTCTCTCCTCTCTCCCTCTGTCTCTATATCTCTGACTTTCTAAAGGGAGCCTGATCTATCTGTCTCTCTAGTTAATTTATCAATTTAATTAGTTTAATATAATATAAAGTTAACTTAATTTGAAATTTATTTTAAGTTAAATTTTAATTTAATTTAATTTAACATATCATTTTTTAAAAGTATAGATCTAATATACTTTAAATTTAATTTGAAAGTATAAATCTAGTATAAGTGAAATTAAATTTAATTTAATTAGATATGATTTAATTTTTAGAAGTATAGAACCTACAAAAAGAATTGATACTTATATGTTCTCATCGAAACAGAAAATAATCAAAGCATGTTCTCATCAAAGAGTGTTAAAATAGTTGAAAAAGCCATTTCAAAGTTCTTCCTCTTCAATGAAGGTATTCGTCGTAGTGAGAAAAATAGAAGTGCCAGAGAAGCAAATGATGATGGTGGTGTAAATGTGAGAGTTTTATCCAGTTCTACTAGTGATGATGGTAAAGATGATGATGATGATGACGACAGTGATGGCAGAAATGGTGATTATGACAATAATGGAGGCAACAACGGTGCTTATGGAGGGACTTGTGCTGTTGGTAGAAGCCAACAAGGTGGTGTTATATCGTGGGATCCAAATTAGTATGACACACAAGATTCAAATTCTAGCGATGATTATTCGAGTAGACATGATAATTACTCACGGGGTTAACATAGTCTTGAAAATCATACGCAGGGTTTGGGTCTGACATCAGGCCAATATTATGGTGTAGGATATGGTTATGGCCACATACCACAGCTTGAGAGGTATGCGAGTACTAGTACTGGTTTCTCTATTTATCGCAAGGATAATTACAATGATTTTGTGTCTTATCGCAATTCAATGTGCAAATGACTATATTATGCAGGTATTTGTGCATGTATTTTATGAAATTGACTATATTATATATATTTTTTGGTATGTTTCTACTGACGAAACATGTATTTATACTTTCTCTTTATATTTAGTGTGTTAGGTGATACGTTTTGGACATGTGATTAATAAATATGATGTCTGAACTTTTTTAAGATTTGTCATAATTTTTCAGAAATTTTTAAGCTTTCTTGTAGTGTTTTGCGTGTATCGACCGAGACCGATCCGCGACGCCGCGACCGATGCGTCTCAGTGCCCGCCGAGTCGGCAGTCGAGACCGCGACTTTGAACCATGATGTCAAAGTACCAACAAACCATCAAATTGTTTCAAGGAACAAAAGTTAAATGTATCAAAGAATCTGAACAGATGTATTTTAAGAGTAGCTATCAAATTTCAACTAAGCATGAAGTCTAAATCATTATGATCCATAAATCAAAGCATCAGAGGTGGATTTCCATGATACAAATTGATCAGACTGGTCATTCGTTTTCCACCAAAGCAAAACCAGATGGTCAAAGCAAAACCAGATGGTCTGGATGACAAATGGTAATCTGTTTTCATTCAGAGTGCAAGCAAAAACCAGATAACAAATCAGACTGTCAGGTTGGCCTATTTCTAGTTGTTCAAATCTAGGTATTGCACGTCTTTTGGAGATATTTTGGGACATGGATCTTCTCTAAATAATATATTCCACTTGAGCCATAATCAAGTTGTAGAAAGGAGTAATTCCATTTATAAATAGAAAAGAGCCACAATTATAGAATCAATCTAATTAGGAACCATGCATTCACCAAAGAGAGGATACATGGACGGTAGAAAGAAATCTGCCAATGAAAACCCTAGAGCAGGGAAATAAAGCACTGCATGAAAACCCAAGAAAACCCTAGGCAAAGGGCATATCCCACTCTTTCATTAGAAGATTTACAATTGTGCTCTCATAGGAAAGGTAAGCAAGAGAACAAAAAGAATAAAAAAAATTTAAAAAACTCAAAGATCAAAAACTATTTACTAAAAGAAACAAAGCAAGGGGGTTTCTGTTCTTTGAAATTCCATTTTCTGCCACATAAAGTGATGAGGACATCATGCCGCCGCTCAGGGGCAGGTTCGATCGAGTATACTTCAGGAGGCGACGCACTGGTCTTTTTTGGCTTTAGATTGGACTTTCAGGCTTTATTGATAGCAGATGTTTTAGCTTTATTTGTGTTTTTTTTATTTGTGTTCTTTTGTGGACGTTTAGTACCACATCGGTTATTTCCCAGTAGTCCTCTTTTGTAAAGCCTATATAAGGCCCCCTAGACTATTGTATTGAATTATTGAATGATTAAACTTTTCCTCAAATTATCTTGCTAAATTCCTGAGTTTATTTGCTCTCGAGTTTTGGGGTGAGAAGCCCGTGTAAGGGGTGGAACCCAAATCTTATCCTATTCTCAATTTTAAATTTTGGTTACGATTTGAAGGTGATTGCGATCCAGGTGGTTTTACATCATTTTTGGTATCAGAGTTTTGGTCTCAGTCCCCTTCGAATTTCTTCTCTTCCCCAAATTCTAGATCTAGATCTCTAGATCTAGTTCTACTTTGTCAAAAAAAAACAGAAAAAAAAGGAAAAACAGAAAACAGGAAAAAAAAGAAAAAAGAGAAAACAGAAAAAGAGAGAAAAACAGAAAAAGAGAGGAATTTTTTAAAAAATTTACTGTTCACCGTGAACAGTAATTACTGTTGTAATACCCCTTTCCCGGAATACGTGCTTAGTTACGTATTCAGTCTTTCGGCCGTATCTTCCGATTTCTCTTCCGTATTTGACCGATTTTAATTTCAAACTTCATTTCCTAATATTTTAGATTTTATGTGATTTTCTGAAATTTTCTGGAATTAAAATGAATTTCTTCAAAACCGGTGTCGGCCAGTATCGCTGACCGATTTCCGAATTTTATCTTCCAAACTATTAGGAATTTCTAGAAAGTCCTTTAGACTTTATTGCTTAGAATCATATTTCTTACTTACACTCTTTTTCTGAGATTTTATAAATTTATGAAAATTCTTTCGGAGTCGGTAAATTTCTGATTCCGGGATTTTTAATTAAAAATCTATACAGTATTTCTTCAAACGAATTTCACCATTGGTCTTCAAATATTTTTCTTGATTTTTGGTAAAATTTTCAGACCATTTCAAAATACTTGAATTTTGGGCTTTTTTTCCAAAAATTGCAAAATCCTTTTCCACCTCAAATGCCACCTCATCTTTCCACTCACACTCACCTAACCCCCACTCATTCTCTCTCCCTTCCCTTAGCGGCCAAGTGGCCATCCTAGGGACACCTCACCCCCACATTTTTGCAAAGAAACCCCTCACTTCCCATTTAATTCCAACCCCTTTTCAAAATCACAAAACCTATATAAAGTATTCCCTTTGCAATTTGATCTTTTCTTCCTCATTTCTACAAAAGAGAAGTTCTCCAAATTTCCCTCTTCCTTAAACCCTAACCCTAGCTCCAAGAAGCACCCAAAATCCTTCATCTCCACCTCAAGACCTTCAAGGATTCAACTAGGGTTTCATCAAGGAACTCATCTTCAACCTCCAAGCTCAAGGCAACTCTAGGAGCTCATTCCCCCATCCCAAGTAGCAATTTTGGAGTGAAGCCACCATCTCCAACTTGGGATCCCCTCAAGCTTCCATCAAGTCCATCTAGGTGAGTTCTTACTCACCAAGACCTAGTTAACACATCACTTACTTATAGTAGAGGTCTTTGTACACTTGCACACTAAAAATCCTATTTTTAAGTCATCTAAGCTCAAACCCAACCATTCCAAGTTAGTAATTCACTCACCTAGACTTGTGTTAGCCTTAGAGCACTGGTATCTACACTTCTAGTACACATAGGTCACCTAAAACCATGAATTCAGCCATCAAACACATCTCAGAATTTCTGTCCTGTACACTGTTTTTCCCCAGCATTAGTCGACTTACCCTAAGACCTAGTCGACTAGAACACTTAGCTGAAATCTAGTTTTCCGGAAAACACAGCATTAGTCGACTGGCCCAAAATATCAGTCGACTAATAAACTCTCTGGAAACCCACATTAGTCGACTCCTGAATCCACCTAGTCGACTAATCCCTCTATTAGTCGACTAATCACTTGACCTAGTCGACTAATCTATCCTGGACCAGAAAACCCAACTTTCTGTATCAAGACCTAGTCGACTGGAATATCTGTTAGTCGACTAGTGACCCCTATTAGTCGACTAATCCTTACCCCTAGTCGACTAATTCTGGCTGTGTGTCAATGTTAAATTCTGTTCTAAATTTGGTACCTATACTTGTTACATGTATATTATTTCCTGCTTGTTCATGCTTCAATACCAGCACTACATGACATATAATTGAATGGATGTATCTCCTATTTCCCTCATGACTTGTTATTGCATATATTCGTTCCGTGACATGTTAAATAGCGACATCACCACCTATCATGCCATCTCTTGAAACAAAGCATGATACATTTGATTTTTTCATAAAATGCACCAACTTACACATGGGGACAGGGGGAAATATGCGGAATATCGATATGTGTTCGTGTTTACAGTGGTATTAGGATGTGCACTATATTTTCCGGTCTTACCTGCGGTACTCCAGGGGACCGAGGGGAGTGCTTCCTCCCTTTCCTGTTTACTGTCATGACTTTCCTGTTAGCCTAGCGGCAGGTTCCGTCTTCAAGCAACGGAACAATACTGGGCCGTGGTCCCGGGCATGCACGGGACACACTGTAAACATAGTTCGTCGATACAACCGCTGTTTCCAATAACGATCCTTGCTTTACTAGGATATGGATCTATGTGCCCTGGGACGCTGGGTCACATAGCTAGATATCACAGTAAGACAAGTAATAATAATAAGTCATTCATTGTAGCTTTGTTGCATATGTCTTTATCTTATTTAGCTTACACACCTCGATATGTATTGTTACTTAGTATTGCTCCATTTTCCCTATTCATGATCATTGTCACTTGGCTATCTTTTATTATTGTATTATGTCTTGACCCTTTTGGATTTGCATATTCAGATTCCGAGGCCTGGAACGAAGTAGAGCCTTCCGCCGAGGACTTGGCTTATCTAGGGAAGCAGGCTGACCAGCTCTAGATCCTATCCTGCCCGACACTACCCTTTTGGTTCACGTGATCTCCATCCCTACGTGAGCACTTGTGTGTTTTGCTGTATGTCTTTTCTTTTGGACTCGGGTTGTGGTAAAGAATGCTTGTAAAGTGATTTTGTTTATCATAACTTGTAAAACTTTGTATTTATATCTTGTATGTTGGCATATGATTATACCACGCTGTGTGATGTACTCTGATACTTGTTGTACTTATGCTTAGCGTATATACGTGGGGGCCCCATCTGACCTACGTATATGCGTCGCAGTGACGTCCCCGTATCATTGGGATCGGGGCGTTACAACTGTTGACCATCAACAGTAATTACTGTTCATCCGGTTACTGTTCACAGTGAACAGTAACCGCCCATCTCCCACCCCGACCAGTCCGGAATCCGTTTCTCGCTCGTTCAGAGTCCGTTTTGAGCTCTGTTCGAAGCGTTGGATTCGTGATTGAGCCCCGGAGCCATTACAAAGATTTCATAGCACTTGAGCAGCAGATCTGACCTCCACGAGCTCGTATTTAGCACTAGTACTGTCCCAGCAGCAGAGAATCAGTGTTCTGGCACATCTTCCACCCAATTTGAGTCCAATTCGAGCTACCAATTTATTGGGTAAACTCTGATCTTTATGCATTGAGTTTTATTCATGGGATTTTACTTTTGTGGCAAATACATTTATACTGATCGGGATGAAAAGAGGTTGAAAGGGACATGTGTGCAGCTCTCCCGTATTTTCGGGATTTTTATGATCAAGATGGGTATGAAAAGTGGAAAAACCATCTTGAGAATTTCTTCAGGTATTTCTCCTTGACACCTGCGCAGAAGTGTCATTATGCCCAAATGAAGTTAGTTGGAGAAGTTTATTGGTGGTGGGAAGATAATCATATCGACTGTCGAGATTGGCTTATCCTACAAGAACTTCTTCATGCTCGGTATGCTCCACACCTTAAGGGGCCACAATTCAGCGATTTGGTTGCTGAATGTAAGGAGATCCTCACTGGCATGGTTAAGATGTTAGAAAGCAAGGCGATAAAAGCTGATGACAATCCAGAATCAGTGCCAGAAATTGATAACAATCTAGAGCCAAAGCCAGAAGTTTATGATAAGCCAGAGCCAAGACCAGAAGTTATTACTGAGTCGGTGTCACAGCAAGAAGAGGTTTCCCCACAGCCTATGGAAGTTGAAGGTCTCCCTGTTGAGACCTTTGTAGATCTTCCAGCGGAGCCTATTTTGAAGCTAGTACCACCGTTGGCAGCTATGAGTGTATCATTTTTTTTGAGATCGCCTGATGTGTACGACCTATTGCAGATATGTCTACAGGAGCCAGGCTCACAAGTGAGCAGGGCACTTATGGTGCAAAGTGCAATCTGTTCAGTTTTCATCATGGATGACTTGCCTCAGTCTGCTATTGGTGTCTTGATCAAGCTGTCATCTTTTATCGCTCCGACACGGAGACCAGTTCCACCTCCACCACCTTGGTCTCGATGCGATGCATTAGTGCCACTGTCACGGCCACCACCATGGCCCAATTGAGATGCTTCATAAGAGGTGTCCTCACTCGACGGGTCGACTCTCTCCCACCCCGGGGGAAATGATGGGGACATCACACCAGTACTGGTTATCTTTTTATGAATTAGTCTATTTTTGAGTTTAGTCTTTTCTTTTATTATAAAACTTAGTCCCACATCGGTTGTGATATGAAAGTTCACTTTGTAAGAGCCTATATAAAGAGGCTTAACTTAATGAATAAGTAGACAATGATTAAATAAAACTTTTTCAGTTAAAATTTCAGAGCTCTTGGGTTCTTGAGATTGGGTGTGAAGCCGTGGTGCAAGGGGTGTGAAGTCCGCGTAAGGGGTGCGAAGCCCAAAATTATCTGGTTATTTCTCCAACCCCACTCTCTCTTTTCATTTTATTTCTTGTAAAACCCTAGTTTTCTTTTTTATTTGTATTCGAAGGTGATTACGATCCTGTTACCATGGTTATTTGACTTAGATGTGACCATACATGGACGTACCAACCAGTGTTCGTTCGTGCATAACGGGAAAAAGGTGAAGATTATGCCAAATCAACCGAAGCCGCCAACCCGAGAAAAAGAGGCTGACAAAGGGAAAGATAAAGTGGACGTTATAAACCAAAAAACAAAAAAAGGTGATAAGGGCAAAGGTAAGATGGAAATGAATTTGATTAGCCACGATCAACTTGAAAAGAGCTTGCAGGATGGTTCTACTTGTTATGCTCTCATGGCTCGAGAGGCTAACCGGGAGATCGAAGAGCAGATTCTTGAGCACATTAAACCATTCTGGAGGAGTTTTCTGAAACCCTCCCACAAGATCTACCAGGTGAGTTGCCCCCTATGCGAGACATTCAACATGCTATTGACTTAGTCCCAGGAGCAACTTTACCAAATTTGCCCCACTATAGAATGAACCCAACTGAACATGCGGAATTGCAACGGCAAGTAGAAGAGTTACTTGAAAAGGGTTCATCAAAGAGAGCTTGAGCCCATGTGCGGTTCCCGCACTTTTGGCGCCGAAGAAGGATAGTACATGGCGTATGCGTGTGGATAGTCGTGCAATCAATAAAATTACCGTCAAGTACCGTTTTCCCATTCCCCGTCTTGATGATATACTGGATCTGATGTCAGGTGCCACAGTCTTCTCCAAATTGATCTTAAGAGCGGGTACCATCAAATTAGAATCTGACCAGGGGATGAATGGAAAACCGCATTTAAGACTAAAGACGGGTTATATGAATAGTTGGTTATACCATTTGGATTGTCCAATGCTCCTAGCACCTTCATGAGAGTAATGACCCAATTGTTTCGACCGTTTATCGGTAAATTCGTGGTGGTCTATTTTGATGACATACTGATCTACAGTCAAACCCATGAGCAACATGTGGGACATTTGAGGCAAGTCCTCTGCACACTCCAAGCTGAAAAGTTTTATGCAAACTCAAAAAAGTGTACTTTCTGTATAGACAGGATTATCTTCCTAGGATTTGTGGTTTCCTCCGAGGGGGTTTCCGCGGACCCTGAAAAGGTGAGGCAATAACCGAGTGGCCGCAACCCCGAACGATTAGGGAAGTCAGAAGATTTCACAGGTTAGCCACCTTCTATCGTCGGTTCATAAAGAATTTTAGTGCTATTATGGCACCTATAACCGACTGTTTAAAGAGAGGTGTTCCAGTGGACTCCTGCTGCCTCTAAGGCTTTCGCTGAAATAAAAAGGATGATGACGGAAGCTCCCGTAATGCGTCTCCCTGACTTTTCAAAAGCTTTTGAAGTAACTTGTGACGCATCGGGACTGGCAATAGGTGGTGTACTGAGCCAGGAAAGCCACCCGGTTGCTTATTTCAGCGAAAAACTAAATGATGCCCGGCAACGCTACTCCACATATGATAAAGAATTTTATGCGGTTATACAGGCTTTGCGCTACTGGAGACATTATCTGCTACCGCTGGAATTCGTGTTGTACTCCGATCATGAAGCGTTAAGGTATCTCCACTCCCAGAAGAGACTGAACGCGAGACATAGCAAATGGGTGAAGTTCCTGCAGGATTACACTTTTGTTCTCAAACACAAAGCAGGCATCGAGAATAAGGTCGCTGATGCGCTGAGTCGACGTGTCACGATCTTGGTAGCAATGAGCACAGAAGTGGTTAGATTTGAGAAGTTAAAAGAGGAGTATGATTCATGTCCCGATTTTGGGAAAATTTATGCCACGTTACGAGACGGCCCTGTTCGTGAGATGTACGGTTTTCTCCTTCAAGACGGTTATCTATTTAGATTCCGTAAGTTGTGTATTCCCCGTACGTCCCTCAGGGATTTTCTCTCTTGGGAGCTACATGCTGGAGGTCTGGCGGGACATTTCGGTCAGAACAAGACAATTGATGCCGTTGAACACCGATTCTACTGGCCGAGTCTGAAAAGAGATGTCTCTAAATTAGTTAGTCAATGTCGCACGTGTCAACTGGCCAAGCAACAAAGCAGATTGCCGGACCTTACACTCCTCTTCCTGTACCTAATTGCCCCTGGTAAGACGTGAGCCTAGACTTCATACTAGGACTGTCAAAAACTCAAAAAAAGCACGACTCTATCCTAGTGGTAGTTGACCGATTCTCAAAAATGACTCACTTCATCCCGTGTTCCAAGACCTTAGATGCGTCTCGAGTAGCTGTCTTATTCTTTGATAATATCGTCAAGTTGCACGGGATACCTAAAACTATGGTGTCTGATAGGGATGTTAAGTTTGTTAGCTATTTCTGGAAAACACTTTGGCATAAGATGGGCACCAAACTGAAATTTTCAACCGCCTTTCATCCACAGACAGATGGTCAAACCGAGGTGGTAAACAGAACACTAGGAAATCTCCTCAGATGTCTAGTTGAAGAAAATTTAAAACTTGGGAT
Source organism: Agave tequilana (assembly GCA_038442645.1). Lineage (NCBI taxonomy): Eukaryota > Viridiplantae > Streptophyta > Magnoliopsida > Asparagales > Asparagaceae > Agave > Agave tequilana. Next base: position 88,161 of record JAVJIF010008848.1, on the reverse strand, counting down.
CTCATTTTACCTATGGCTGAATTTGCATATAACGGATCTGTCAATAGGACTACGAGTCTTAGTCCTTTTGAAATCGTAAATGGTTTTAAGCCCAGGTAGCCCATTGACTTAATTCCGATGGCTCATCATCATTCTAGGGTATCAGACTCCGCATCAGCATTTGCATCTCATATCTGTGCATTACATGAGGAGATCAGAGAAAAGATAATGAAAAATAATACTGATTATAAAGCTTCTGCAGATCTACATCGCCGATTAAGAACTTTTAATGTCGGAGATTATGTGATGGTCCGCATGCGACCCGAACGGTTTTCACTAGGAACCGTGAAGAAATTACACGCGCGGGTGCAGGGCCATTCAAGATTATCAAGAAAATCAATTCAAATGCTTATGTGGTGGATCTCCCACCTGACTTTGGCATCAGTTGCACTTTTAATGTTGAGGATTTGGTTCCATATCGAGGTACTTTTGATACCCCTTCTGACCCATTTGTGGATGAGCCAAGCCAAGACCTTCTTTCTGAGAGCCCCCCACTACCTCCACTTCCCCCTAAAATGTCCTATGCAACAGAACATATAGATTCTATCTTGGATGATCAGATTATCTCTACTGGAGATGGAGGGACGAGACGCTATCTCATTAAGTGGACGGGAAAACCTGATTCAGAAAATTCTTGGATTACCGAGGAAGACCTCCAGCATCTTGATCCTGATCGACTGGAGCGCTATCACAGCCGACAGCAATTTTGTCCCCCACACTCGACAGGGTCGAGTTCTTTCCACCCGGGGGGAATTGATGAGGACATCATGCCGCCGCTCAGGGGCAGGTTCGATCGAGTATACTTCAGGAGGCGACGCACTGGTCTTCTTTGGCTTTAGATTGGACTTTCAGGCTTTATTGATAGCAGATGTTTTAGCTTTATTTGTGTTCTTTTTATTTGTGTTCTTTTGTGGACGTTTAGTATCACATCGGTTATTTCCCAGTAGTCCTCTTTTGTAAAGCCTATATAAGGTCCCCTAGACTATTGTATTGAATTATTGAATGATTAAACTTTTCCTCAAATTATCTTGCTAAATTCCTGAGTTTATTTGCTCTCGAGTTTTGAGGTGAGAAGCCCGTGTAAGGGGTGGAAACTCAAATCTTATCCTATTCTCAATTTTAAATTTTGGTTACGATTTGAAGGTGATTGCGATCCAGGTGGTTTTACATCAATTTGGTATCAGAGCTTTGGTCCCAATCCCCTTCGAATTTCTTCTCTTTCCCAAATCCTAAATTTAGATCTGGATCTCTAGATCTAGATCTACTTTGCAAAAAAAAATCGATTATTATTAGATCTAGATCTAAATCTATATTTAGATCTATTTAGATCTACTTTGTTAAAAAAAAATCGATTACTATTACATTTTGATCTAGATTTACTTTGAAAAAAAAAAGAAAAGAAAAACAGAAAAAACAGAAAAAACAGAAAAAAAAAAAGAAAGGGAAAAAACAAAAAAAAGGAATTTTTTAAAAAAAAGTACTGTTCACCGTGAACAGTAATTAATGTTCATCCGGTTACTGTTCACAGTGAACAGTAACCGCCGTCTCCCACCCCCAACCAGTCCGGAATCTGTTTCTCGCCCGTTCGGAGTCCGTTTTGAGCTCTGTTCGAAACGCTGGGTTCGTGACTGAGCCCCAAAGCCATTACAAAGATTTCATAGCACTTGAGCAACAGATCTGACCTCCACTAGCTCGTATTTGGCACCAGTACTGTCCCAGCAGTAGAGAATCAGTGTTCTGACACTTCTTCAGCCTAATTTGACTCCAATTCGAGCTACCGATTTATTGGGTAACCTCTGATCTTTATGCATTGAGTTTTATTCATGGGATTTTACTTTTGTGGCAAATACATTTATACTGATGGGGATGAAAAGGAGGTTGAAAGTGACATGTATGCAGCTCTCCCGTATTTTCGGAGTTTTTCTGATCAAGATGGGTATGAAAAGTGGGAAAACCATCTTGAGAATTTCTTCAGGTATTTCTCCTTGACACCTACGCAGAAGTGTCATTATGCCCAAATGAAGTTAGCTGGAGAAGCTTATTGGTGGTGAGAACACAATCATATCGACTGTCGAGATTGGCTTATCCTACAAGAACTTCTTCATGCCCGGTATGCTCCACACCTCGAGGGGCCACAATTCAGCGATTTGGTTGCTGAATGTAAAGAGATCCTCGCTGGCATGATTAAGATGCTAGAAAGCAAGGCGATAAAGGCTGTTGACAATCCAGAATCAGAGCCAGAAATTGATGACGATCTAGAGCCAAAGCCAGAAGTTTATGATAAGCCAGAGCCAAAACCCGAAGTTTTTGCTGAGTCGGTGTCACAGCAAGAAGAGGTTTCCCCACAGCCTATGGAAGTTGAAGGTCTTCCTGTTGAGACCCTTGTAGATCTTCTAGCGGAGCCTACTTTGAAGCTAGTAGCACCGTTGACAGCTATGAGTGTATCATTTTTTTTGAGATCGCCTGAGGTGTACGACCCATTGCAGATATGTCTACAGGAGTCAGGCTCACAAGTGATCAGAGTACTTATAGTGCAAAGTGTAATCTGTTCAGTTTTCATCATGGATGACGTGCCTCGGTCTGCTATTGGTGTCTTGATCAAGCTGTTATCTTTTATCGCTCCAATACGGAGACTAGTTCCACCTCCACCACCTTGATCTCGATGTGATGCATTAGTGCCACTGTCACGGCCACCACCATGGCCCGATTGAGATGCTTCATGAGAGGTGTCCTCACTCGACAGGGTCGACTCTCTCCCACCGGGGGAAATGATGGGGATATCACACCAGTACTAAATATCTTTTTATGCCTTAATCTATTTTTGAGTTTAGCCTTTTCTTTTATTATAAAACTTAGTCCCACATCGGTTGTGATGGGGAAGTTCACTTTGTAAGAGCCTATATAAAGAGGCTCAACTCAATGAATAAACAGACAATGAATAATTAAAACTTTTCCAGTTAAAATTTCAGAGCTCTTGGGTTCTTGAGATTGGGTGTGAAGCCCGTGGTGAAAGGGGTGCGAAACCCGCGTAAGGGGTGCAGCCCAAAGTTATCTGGTTCTTTCTCCAACCCTAATCTCTCTTTTTATTTTATTTCTTGCAAAACCCTAGTTTTTCTTTTTTTTGTGAATGGATCCAGAATATAGATCTAGGGTTTAGAGACTGGAAAAAATTTGAAAAAGGAAAATTTTGAAGGGGATTGAAAACCAGGGCTCTGATACCAAAAATGATGTAAAACCACCTGGATCCCAATCACCTTCAAATCGTAACCAAAATTTAAAATTGAGAATAGGATAAGATTTGGGTTTCCACCCCTTACACGGGCTTCTCACCCCATGCCCGGCAACGTTACTCCACATATGATAAAGAATTTTATGCGGTTATACAGGTTTTGCGCTACTGGAGACATTATCTGCTACCACTGGAATTCGTGTTGTACTCCGATCATGAAGCGTTAAGGTATCTCAACTCCCAGAAGAGACTGAACGCGAGACATAGCAAATGGGTAGAGTTCTTGCAGGATTACACTTTTATTCTCAAACACAAAGCAGGCATCGAGAATAAGGTCGCTGATGCGCTGAGTCGACGTGTCACGATCTTGGTAGCAATGAGCACAGAAGTGGTTGATTTGAGAAGTTAAAAGAGGAGTATGATTCATGTCCCGATTTTGGGAAAATTTATGCCACGTTACGAGACGGCCCTGTTCGTGAGATGTACGGTTTTCTCCTTCAAGACGGTTATCTATTTAGATTCCGTAAGTTGTGTATTCCCCGTACGTCCCTCAGAGATTTTCTCTCTTGGGAGCTACATGCTGGAGGTCTGGCGGGACATTTCGGTCAGAACAAGACAATTGAGGCCGTTGAACACCGATTCTACTGGCCGAGTCTGAAAAGAGATGTCTCTAAAATAGTTAGTCAATGTCGCACGTGTCAACTGGCCAAGCAACAAAAGCAGATTGCCGGACCTTACACTCCTCTTCCTGTACCTAATTGCCCCTGGCAAGACGTGAGCCTAGACTTCATACTAGGACTGTCAAAAACTCAAAAAAAGCACGACTCTATCCTAGTGGTAGTTGACCGATTCTCAAAAATGGCTCACTCATCCCGTGTTCCAAGACCTCAGATGCGTCTCGAGTAGCTGTCTTATTCTTTGATAATATCGTCAAGTTGCACGGGATACCTAAAACCATGGTGTCTGATAGGGATGTAAGTTTGTTAGCTATTTCTAGAAAACACTTTGGCATAAGATGGGCACCAAACTAAAATTTTCAACCGCCTTTCATCCACAGACAGATGGTCAAACCGAGATGGTAAACAGAACACTAGGAAATCTCCTCAGGTGTCTAGTTGGAGAAAATTTAAAAACTTGGGATCTCATTTTGCCTATGGCTGAATTTGCATATAACGGATCTGTCAATAGGACTACGGGTCTTAGTCCTTTTGAAATCGTAAATGGTTTTAAGCCCAGGCAACCCGTTGACTTAATTCCCATGGCTCATCATCATTCTAGGGTATCAGACTCCGCATCAGTATTTGCATCTCATATCCGTGCATTACATGAGGAGATCAGAGAAAAGATAATGAAAAATAATACTGATTATAAAGCTTCTGCAGATCTACATCGCCGATTAAGAACTTTTAATGTCGGAGATTATGTGATGGTCCGCATGCGACCCGAACGGTTTTCACCAGGAACCGTGAAGAAATTACACGCGCGGGTGCAGGGCCATTCAAGATTATCAAGAAAATCAATTCAAATGCTTATGTGGTGGATCTCCCACCTGACTTTGGCATCAGTTGCACTTTTAATGTTGAGGATTTGGTTCCATATCGAGGTACTTTTGATACCCCTTCTGACCCATTTGTGGATGAGCCAAGCCAAGACCTTCTTTCTGAGAGCCCCCCACTACCTCCACTTCCCCCTAAAATGTCCTATGCAACAGAACATATAGATTCTATCTTGGATGATCAGATTATCTCTACTGGAGATGGAGGGACGAGACGCTATCTCATTAAGTGGACGGGAAAACCTGATTCAGAAAATTCTTGGATTACCGAGGAAGACCTCCAGCATCTTGATCCTGATCGACTGGAGCGCTATCACAGCCGACAGCAATTTTGTCCCCCACACTCGACAGGGTCGAGTTCTTTCCACCGGGGGGAATTGATGAGGACATCATGCCGCCGCTCAGGGGCAGGTTCGATCGAGTATACTTCAGGAGGCGACGCACTGGTCTTCTTTGGCTTTAGATTGGACTTTCAGGCTTTATTGATAGCAGATGTTTTAGCTTTATTTGTGTTCTTTTTATTTGTGTTCTTTTGTGGACGTTTAGTACCACATCAGTTATTTCCCAGTAGTCCTCTTTTGTAAAGCCTATATAAGGCCCCCTAGACTATTGTATTGAATTATTGAATGATTAAACTTTTCCTCAAATTATCTTGCTAAATTCCTGAGTTTATTTACTCTCGAGTTTTGGGGTGAGAAGCCCGTGTAAGGGGTGGAAACCCAAATCTTATCCTATTCTCAATTTTAAATTTTGGTTACGATTTGAAGGTGATTGCGATCCAGGTGGTTTTACATCATAAAGTGTCCAATTTAAGCAGATTGAGGAAGAAGAGATCTCTCCTCTTTGACTTCTTCAATCACATTATGTCTCTGTTATCATGTATCTTTATAGATATATCGAGCATGAGGTGTTTATGGAATATTATTGTAATGAATGGACAGTAATAGTAAAATATAACAAAATAACACCAAGTACTGGATTCTTTAAGATGTTGTCTAATGGATTTACTACGAGTCCCACGAAAACACATCGGTGGTTTTGGGTTAAATTTAATTTGGTTTGATTTGAAAAGTAAGAGTTTAGTTCAGATGTTATTTATCAGTTGAGTTATGCTATATTAGTTTGCATTTTGGTGGTTAAAATTTGAATTCTTCTGGTTTATCTTAGTTAACTAGGAACTAGGATGGTTTTTAAATTTACTTAATCTTTACAAGGTATGTAGGAAATATTATCGTACTCCCTTTATCTGGAGAATATGTAGATTTCTTGTTGGTTGCACGGACTTAAACTGTCACCAATAAGTAGATTTTCCTAACATCCAACTCGTCTCTAAGTTCTATGGGAAAGTGCTCTCTCACCCACTTTCCTTAGCCAGCATCTTGTCACAAGATTAATGCATAGACGCACTTGTAATGTGTTCTTCTACATGATAAGTTGTGATCTTTAGCTAACCAGATCTTTAAAGGAAAAAAGCTCATAGAGCGACTGAATGAAAAGTTGAGCAGTAGGGAGTTCATAGTGACTATCTTATTCCCTTGATTTGGGCAAGAAAACTAGGTAAAAGAACTATAGCAACATTGAACTAAAGAGAGAAATTTTTGAAGCAACAAGACTCGTTCCGAAAAAGTCTGCACGTGTCATGTCCCTCATGGTATTTTGATGATTATGTTTGTCAAAATTATAACTAGACCCAATGTTCAATGCACATATGAAAGCTTACCCTCTCCTCCTAGTGAAATGCTTCTCAAAGAAAATGCAAGCTGAAAACTTCGAGTTAGAGACTCATGTGCCGCGGTCTGCAACATTGCAAAACATTAGAAAGATAGCATCAGTTAAATAGTAATAAATTTATACTATAACATTAAAATTTTATGATATAAATTTACAGTGCTGAATGAAAATCAGCAAAAGGAAAAGCACCCCTGACCTGGACCATCTGAAAGGGTGATCAATAAAAGCATAAAAGATGGGGAAGCTCCATATTTATACTGAATCATCAGCATCATTATCGTTATCATACATCTAAAGCATTTTGCATCAAAAAATTTTGGCCAGGGTACACAACTCCATGTTGGGAAGGCTCCATTAAAAGTTTTACAAACTATTTATGACAAGCTGTCAACCTGACTTCAACCCTTTGAATTTCTACATAGGGTTTTTTAGATACATACCCTTCATATTTTACCTGTGCAGAAATTTACCCCCAAAATTATTGATATTGTCAATTCACCCCTCAAATATTTTGGATCTTAGAAATTTACCCCTTTGCTGCTACTGTTTAAGAATCAAAGAGAATATTATGTTATTTGCTGATAAAATTACTAATAATTAATAAAAACTAATCTACCCTCCCTACTCTAGTCTACACCCTAATTCTAACCCTACTTCTTCTTCCCCTACAAAGAGGAAGTTACACATCTGAGATGTTGCCACTCCCGACTCTATTTCTTTTCTTTTTCTAAAGAAATGTAAAAGAGAAAGGGCATAGCTGGAGTATTATTATTATTCCATATAAAAACTAGCAGTAGTGGTAATTTCTAAAACTAAAAAAATTTGAAGGGTGAATTGGTAAATATCAATTATTTGGGGGGCAAATTTCTAAATAGGTAAGATTTGGGGGTTATATTTATATTATCTAAAACCCCCTTCTACATAATTCCTGGCAAATGTAAATATTATACAAGAGAGGCATGGTGATAAAACACGTGCCAGTTGTCAGGTAGGAATATGTCCCTCATTGGATATGATGTTTAAGGCAATAACCAAGGAACAATTCTATTCAAATTCTCCTAGACTAGAAATGAGTACCGAAGAATGATAAGTTTTACTGCAAGGAATTGCATTTCATCTCTGAGCTATGGTAAGCCAAAAGGAAAAACTGAAAAATGATCCTATAATTATATTATTCTGAATTAATTAAATAACAAAAAACCAATTTCCTATTCTAAACTTGTATTTACCAAAATCCAGTAAGGTTGAAACATGAATTTCCAATGAGATCTGTTATGAATATTTCTAGTTGACATGTAGCAAAGATTGGGGGAAAGGCTTGTCATATTTTAGTACCACCTCGATTTAAATGGCAGGAAATTTGATAGATATCTCATATCTAAAGTGTAACATATTCTAATTGTGGAAAGGTTCAATAGTATCAGTAGGAAAATGTTGTTGAGACGGAGAATGTGGCATCCTTTTTGCAAGTTAACAGTTAAAACAAACCAGATGAGGTTAATGCCCAGCAGTAAGAATGAAGTTTCATTAGCCCTTTCTGATGATGTACTTTCTCCAAGAATAGAACAAGGGGTATAGGTTAATCGAGTTGCAATGGGCAATTGTCAACTATGTGGGGTAATAGCTCGCATGCATTAGGGTAAAGCAGAATCCTCATCGGTGGGGCAAAACGAGGTGCACAATTATATAGATATATAATACAATAATAATAATATATAAATTCATTTATAGTAGTGTATCCAATTATCTGGCTCTTGAATAGTGCATTAATAGAGTAATAGTCTGTAATCAATTCATAGTAAAACAAGTCCTTTTAGAACAGCCAAAAACTACTGAAATAGATCAAAATTAACAAGTTGACAGCATAATTAAAGATTTAGTTATTAGTGGCTGTACTTCACTCAATATTTAATACCAGCTATCCAGATAACAATTTGACAACATGAAAAAGAACAGGAGATAATTACAATAGCAAGTGTGATTCCGAATTTCCAAGTGACTATTTGGTTTAGATCATGCATTCGAGGTGGATGCATGTAGCAATCATATCATCTTCTACATCTGTACATGTTTCTAGTCATGGAATGAGGAGAGTTGTTCCTTGGTTGCATGAGAAAAAACTGCATGATAATAGCCAGCATACCTGGTATCTAGTCCTTCAGTTTCCATGGCAATGCCCTCTCTTCCTCATGGTTTATTTAATCAGGAATCTGGCAACAATTTAGAGGACACAGTAGGAGTGGCAAAACAGGTTGGGTCATCCAGTTACAGCTGACCCAACAGATGCAGAATTTGACCCAACCCCAACCCGGATAACTCGCGGTAAATGGGTCAGGTTGAATTGGGTAAGGACAGGCTTGAGTTAGGTTAGATAAGTTGAGGGTTTATTTAAAACAATAATATCTAGAAGCACGAATTAAACCTGCATCCATAAGTAGCATATTACTTTGCATGCACTAACCTAGAAATCCAATTGCTCTGTGTTAAGACTACTGCCTCTGGGTAGTAATTGCGTCAGTCGTGTCAAAATCTCAGACCTGGACACGAGCCATTTATTAAATCGGTCATCTAGGTAAACTCAATGAACTCAATTACACCTGAACACAAACCAAAAACTTTTTTTGGGTTCGGTTCATATTATCAAGGCAGGTCAAAAGTCTTTGAAGCTGCATAGAACATTAAATGGTACTATGCCATATCTTAATAGAAGAAGAAAAGCCTTATCTGCTACAATTTTTTTATTGTTTGAATTTTTAATCTAGTTGAAATTTCAACTATATTAAAAAATTAATTTAAGATTTTAAAAAACTATGATTTTCAAACAAATCCATGTGGATTCAACCCTTTCTTGTTGTTGTGCTATTTTTCAAATATTTCAAAGCAAGATTAGGTATTTTATTATTTGTGTACGGTTCAAACAACGACGGTAAATTTCATTATTTTCAAGTCGTAACATAGTGCTTCAGGCTATAGTTGCATCAAAGGAGTGGCAAACAAGTGCTTAGTTTAGGAAAGATGACACTCTAGATATTGAATACATCTTTCTTGTTGATAATTTTTTTTGAAAAGCAATCAAGTATTGCTTGGAGGGTAATTCCTTTGGTGAAAATTTTAAGGCTTGTAGATGCCAAGGTTCAAATACTCGGCCACTCCGGTTCTGACTTGGCCGAATCAGAACCGGAACGGCCTTCCCCATTCCGAGACCGGTCCACGAGTCTCCCTATTGCATTGTTTTGCTTGACTCGGGGCCGACTCGACTGAGTCACCCGAATCAAGGCCGACTCGGCTGAGTTAGCCAGACCGAGTCAGCCCCTAATCAAGGCTGAGTCAAGCCAAAACTTTATATAATTAATTTTATATAATTTAAATTTTACTAAAAAGTAGTGCTAGTGTTTAGTTTTGTGAAAAGAATAGTTAATTTAAATTTAATTAATTTTATATAATTTACTAAATTATGCATTTATTTTGATATTTTAATATCGCGACGCATGTATTTATGCATTATTTTCATATTTAGTGTGTTGTGTGATATGTTTTGGACATGCTATACATCAATTTTGATGTCTACATTTTTTTAAAGATTTGTCGTATTTTTTTATAATTTTTTGAGCTTTACTGTATCGTTTTGCGCGTATCGCCCGAATTCGTTCCAAGATGCCACGGCCGATGTGAAACGATACCTGCCAAGTCGGCGACCGAGACGGTGACTTTGAACTATGGTTGATGCTGAGGCGAAACCGAAAATTGAGTATATCTATGAAGTTGTGGATAAAGCGAAAGAACAAATTGAGAAGAATTCAACCACGGAGTAGGCATAAAAGATTATGGAACAAAATTGATAAGCAATGGGAATTATAACTTCATATCTCTTCATGTGGCTGTATAGTGTCTAAATCCCTAGTAAGCCTATATTGTAGGTCAAATTTTATTGACATTTTGATTCTTGTGATACTTATTGACTTTTTTAATTGTGATTGTCCATGCAACAATAGATTTCATTAAACTGCAAATTTCAAAGCGGATATCAAAGTAAAATTAAATATTATCAGACGATCGAGAGTAGGAATCAATCTCCTCATAATAGGATCAAATTGATAAATAATTAGAAAGATTCAAGAGACCTCTAGGAATGTTTTGAATACACTTAGCTATTGCAACAAGAGATAAGAAACAACTCAATATGTGAAAACGATAAATTTTAAGTTTTAAGTTTTGACTTTTGTTTTCTACTCATTCTTTTTTGTTTGGAATTCTAGCTCTAGAATGGGAGTGCTATGGTGAAAAGTACAAAGAGCTCCAGAGGCTAGTAATTCACATGTTAAGCCTTACTTGTGGTGCCACGAGGTGTAAAAGAAATTTGAGTGTCCCCACCCCTAAGAAACAAGGAATAAGTTGGTACTCTTGAGGATAGACACTTGAGATTTTGTTAAGTATAAGATACGATTTGAATTGAGGCAAATGAAGAGGGAAGAGTGGAAAAGACTGGCAAAACATGCCATCCAATTCACCTATCAAATATGGAATTTCATGATGAGTGAATTTAAGAGAAAGGACCTTCGAAGATGATGCTTAAAGGATTTGAGTGTTCTAAAGTTGAAAAGAGCAAGTAGTGATACTACACAAAAGAAAAGGAATAGAAGAGGTATAACTACTATATTCTTGTAATAGTAAATTTTAATTAATTATTAATTACTAATTCTTAATTTTAAGTATGTAATTATACTACGTGTAGTAGCTCACTGGTTTAGCTCTATGGCACCGAAAATGTCTCGGGGCTCAAGTGATTCACCAAACCAATGAGACCTTGAAAGCTAGCTTTCTGGCAAACAGAGAAGGTTTTTGGTGACAACACATGGAGATATCAATAAGTGAGAATATGTTTTTTTGCATATATACCCTCCAAAATGTTGTCATTTTGCTTATTTACCCCACAAAAATAATTAAGTGCATGTAAACCCTTCAAAAAAAAAGTTAAAGTGCATGCATAACCATGTGTTAGGTGAACCTAAGGTAATTTCGGTCCATGCTAATTAAATATTTTAGAAAATTTATTTTAGAAATTGTTAGGTTAATTAAATTAATTGCAATAACATAAAAATTAAAGTGAAAGTGAAGTTCTATTAGATTATAAGGGAAAGACCTGCACATGAGTAGAGAAGTTTGACATGACCTACATGTTTTAATCTTCTAAATAAATTTATATCTATTACTAAGAAAATGGATGTTTTCTCTCTTCTCAAACTTTTGCCGTTTCTCATAAGACCATCTCTAAAATAGTGTTGAGTGCCACCGTCTTAATTCTCCAAAAAGAACAGAAATGTGAGAGAGAGAGAGAGAGAGAGCTACTATAATTTTACCAATTATCTCATAATTGACCAAAGACAACAAAAAGACCATTCAACCAACCTATACTCTTTAAATCCAGTTCAAGGTTCAAGAATCAAAATCTCTCTCATCCAAATCATGTCTTTTACTGCAAATCAAATTCACTGTATTCAAACTGGCGGAATAGCTCAACAAAAAGGTGATGGCGAGATCGGATTTGGTATGGAGAGGACTGAGTGGTGATCTGATGTGATCATGCCGATGCGGTCAATGAGGAATTGGGAAGACGGCATGATGATGAGAGTGGCAATCTGATCTGGTTGTGGCATTGAGGTTGCTGAGGAATCAAAAAGAAGAGCCGATGACGAGAAGTTTGTTGTTGACAATGTGATCAGAGTGGTATGAAGTGATGGAAACCATGCGGCATTTAGTAAAGAGCCCTCATACCATGTAATTTTCAGAACCCCAAAAACCTAGAGAGGTTTCAGCCCCCTCCTCTTATGTTAATATTCAGCAAAAATTTACAGAAAAGCCCCTACATAAAGTATTATATCTTACATTGATCAATTACGTCCACAATGCTATTTGACTGACTAGTTGCTTTACTAGACAAATTGAGGCTCATCATGAAGAGGATTCTGTCCTTCATGGGGAGCTTGTGATTGCTCCTTTAGGAGTGAAAGTTAATGCTCCATAAACGAGGAATTTGTGGGAAATTGTCATATAGATTCTTTCAAGCTTTGGGCAAAACTTAGTTGTTGAACCCTCCCCGTGGATCCAACACCTCACCTCACCTACCAAACAATAATGAACAGTACTAATGTCTTCAAATCACCTCACCTACCAAACAATAATGAACAGTACTAATGTCTTCAAATCAAATTCTTTCTGATCCTCCTCTGACATAAATGTTGGCTTTTCGCCTGGGCATCATATAACACATTGTGCATGGCTTGTTGGGTTAACACATTCCTAATGTTTATCTCCCGCATGCCAAATTAGTTCTTTTCATCAAATTTTCTCCAACCCAAACATTACAATCGACATCTTCATGGCCACTGTAATCTTCATTAACAAACAAAAAGAAATTGAAGCTCCAATACCATTTGTATGAGACTGTGCAGCTGACTAAAGATAATTCAACGAGAGATATTAGAGAGAGAGAGAGAAATAAAAGCAATATACCAAAGGAAAATCCATATATTTACATGGTTATTGATACATAACTAATACGAAGGGCAGGGAAATAAAGAAAAGGTAGACAAAGATTAATTTGGGCCTCGGCACCCAGATGATCTCTCACTCACTCTCGCACATCAACATGCAAAGAGATTTAAATTTGCTAAGCACATCATCATGCAAAGCAGGTTAAACAACAAATCAGCATGCTAAACAGGATTTTCATAATCAAATATCATATTCTAATCAAACAACTACAACTCTTAGAAATATATAGGCTCCTAAAGAAAACTTCCCCATCATAACCGATTTGAGACTAAAACGACACACTAAATAAAATAAAATAACTAAAAAATTACTAAATAATAACTAGAGCGATCCCATCAGTCATGGTTCAAAGACTCGGCCGAGTCGAAGACGAGTCGGCCGAGTCGTATCCGTCTCGGCCCTCTCCGAGACGAGTCCGAGTCACGAGTCGGTCGGCTCAACTCAGAGGACGCCAACTCGGCCGAGAATCAGAGTTGACTCGGTCGACTCGGCATTATGATGATGATTTTGTGCCTCATCGCAATTCAATGTGAAAATAACTACATTAGCATGTATTTATGAATGTAGTTTGTGTAATTTACTCTATTGCGTATGTATTTTGATATGCTTCTACCGACGACGCGTGTATTTATACTTTCGCTTTATATTTAGTATGCTAGGTGATATATTTTAGACATGGGATACATGAATGTGGGTGTCTACATTTTTTTAAAATTTGTCGTGATTTTTTCAGAATTTTTTGAGCTTTCTCTATAGCGTTTTGCGCGTATTGCCCGATACCGATCCGAGTCGCCGAGACCGATCCGTCTCAGTGCCCGCCGAGTCGGCGGCCGAGACCGCGACTGTGAACCATGCCATCAGTTAACCACACATTGGGCTACGCCCATAGATGTGTGAGCAAGATGTTCACTATTTTCAAGTGGATAAATGAATTCAATAATGGAGGAAACCCACTCCAATAAACCAAATTTTCCACAACCAAGATCCAATGGGAAACCCCAGTATTAAAACTCTCATCTAAAACACTAAAATTTCTCTAGCAACATGTACCTCAAACACCTTGATTATATGTTTATTTATAGGCCACTATAAAACCTGTCATACAAGCCATTCGCTAGTACCCCAAATAGCCTGCCAAAGTAGCGTTTTGAAACCCGGGTCAGACCTACATGCTGCCAACTTGTCAATATAGTAGTTGATTTGTTATATCAACTAACTGAAACTCAGTAGTTTCATTGCTGTGAACCAAACATATTGCTGCAATAGTCAACCGGTTATATGGATTCTCTACCATATCACAGTAGTCAGCCATTGTATCTTCTACCAACTTGGAGTTGATATTTTTCTGGGTTATTCCTTCATTGGGATCTCGGATGATTTGTTATATCATATACTTCTTGGAACAAATATTGCACTTGAATGCAAGACATATTTCAGCATATTGTCCATACTTCAGGGTACCATGCCCATACTTGGAACGTGTTGGTATCTATGGCATGCAACACTGCCTAATCACGAAGTAGATTTGGCAAATGGTACAAGAACTAATGCATTTGGCTATTAAGTTTTCAGGTGGGGTGTAGACATGTTTCTCAATGCAAACATGGATCAAAGAATCGGCCGTTCCAGTTCTGACTCAGCCGAGTCGAAACCGGAAGGCCGAGTCAGAACCGGAACGGCAGGCACCGTTCCGAAACCATTCCGCGTTCCAACATTTTGCATTGATTTACTTGACTCGGGCCCGACTCGGCCGAGTCACCCGAGTCGAGGCCGAGTCGGGCCCGATTCGAGGCCGAGTCAAGACAAAATTTTATATTATTAATTTCATGTAATTTAAATTTTTACTGTAAAAGTAAAGCTAATCTTTGCTTTTGTAAAAAGAGAAATTAATTTAAATTTAATTAATTTCATATAATTTACTAAATTATGCATTTATTTTGATATTTTAATACCGCGACGCATGTATTTATGCATTATCTTCATGTTTAGTGTGCTAGGTAATATGTTTTGGACAAGTTATACATCAATTTTGATGTCTATA
This sequence comes from Agave tequilana, assembly GCA_038442645.1. Taxonomy (NCBI): domain Eukaryota; kingdom Viridiplantae; phylum Streptophyta; class Magnoliopsida; order Asparagales; family Asparagaceae; genus Agave; species Agave tequilana. Next base: position 73,014 of record JAVJIF010008848.1, on the reverse strand, counting down.
TTTTTTTAAGTTTTGTTGTGATTTTTTCAGCATTTTTGAGCCCTCTATATAGCGTTTTGCGCGTCTCACCCGAGTCGGGACCGCGACGCCTATACTGATGTGGAATGGTACCAGTCGAGTCAGCGGCTGAGACCGCGACTTTGAACCATGATGCAAAAAGATGAACTTGAATCTTACATGAAGTATTCAAGGTTAAACTTCTTTACTAGGTTGGTGATGGAAACGATCTAATTATGCGTATAGCGTTATTACACAATCATGCTCATGAACAATGCAAACCTAACATAGGGTTAGACAATCCAAACGCCAAATTTCAAATTGGTGTAAAGATATTATAAGATGTGCTTAACCTTTTTGTTTTTCAAATTATAGTTAAAAAAATATGATAAAACTACTATTTTTGTTGAATTAGTTGATAATTGATCAATTAAGGTCAATTTACAAGTTCTCAAACTACAACTACGACAAGAAGCAAGTTCAATCGATAAGAAAGAATACAAAATGGTACACTGTACAGATTCATGTAATGCACCAATAACTTGCATTATTGTACTTATCGAATGGCAAAGGATGGCAACATAAACCAGGTAAACAATGAATTTAGAATAGAACTTTCATTTCAATATTGGCAAATGAAATTACAGGTATTGATGCTAAGAAATTCATACAACAAAAGTAATTCGAAAAAATTGGCAATTAAAAAATATCTTAACATAAAAAGGAAATACCTCTTACAGGAATATGAGGTTGTGAAGAAGTAAAGTGTAATTACCTTCGCTCGAGCAAATAGCAATGCCAGACAATAAGTATGAGCAATAGCTTCATAATTTTGAGGAAAATTTTCAGGGGATGTGGCCTGCACCCATATGGATGAAAACAGAAGTGAAATCTGACTGTCGCTTAGCCAAAGGGAAACTGAGTTCTGCATTTAGTTCAAGGGAAAAAAAAAAGTCAAGCTGTAGTAATGCAATGAACAGGAATTTAATGAACCTTAGACTGAATTACCACATGGTTTAGAACTAGAAAAGGCACTTATGAATATACCAGTTCTCCATTGTCCAAAGAACTTTTTTCTGCAGTCGCAGGTAATGTGGGGCCTTTCATGCTATAAATTCGGGTTTTTGATGACTGTAGTCTTTTTATGCTAAAAAATTGGCTTTTTGATGACTGCAGTCTTTTTGTGCTACCTTTATCTGCACTTCCATGGAAGGCACTTTCTCTAAGAGAGGACTTGTCCCTTTTTAACTTATGGAAGAGAGCAGCTGAAGATGAAAAGACAGATGTGGTCCTTGAGAGTGTCCTTTGAAAATCTTGTGTTTTGGGTAATTCTGGAGTATCAGAGTAAGGATGAGGACATATGGAAGAAGGAACAAGCACAACAGAAAAGATACGGTGTGCCTCCACACGTGTTTCATGATCTGGATGGACCATTGCTCGGAGCAAATGGTGAAAGAGTGCTTCAGGAAAAGCCTGCAACACGCTACTGTGGGTTAAATAATTCTCAAGAAAATGTACTATATTAGTTTTATATGCTAATAAATAAATGTGTCACGGACCTTGTTCTGATATGATAAATTTGGTATTGATGCAATTATCTGAGCTGTCCGATAAACTACCGAAATTGTTGACCTAGCGACTGATACTGTGGTTGAAATGTTCTCCAACATCACAGCCATCATATCAAGAACCGGGCCAGCATCACCAACCTGATTTAACAGAGCGCATAACATACCATATCACTCTTATCAATCATCTTCACTGCTAATACTGAGAAAAAGAAATTTGGAGCATTCCTAATTACGAAAGACGTAGTTTTGTGCATTTCAAAAATAAATAAATAAAATAGCAAATGGAAAAGAAACTCGATATGGCATGTATCTAAGAACATAAAAGTTGCCAAAAAAAACTTTTCAAATATTTAGGATGAAAAAAATATGTAGCCATTTTATGCTTAGAATGCATGAAGAAGAACCTTTTTAGATAACTGAAAGAGGCACTCGTCTACTGTTGTTCTAAGTTTATTGGTTAATCCATCCCCCGAGTCTTCATTACCGAGTGTGCTATGCATGTTTTTCCGCAGATGCTTCACAAGATCCGTCATTGCACCAATTATTGCTGTTGAAGTTGGAGCTTTTGATTGTTCTGCAATGTTGGTGGTAACTTTGACAATATCAAGTTGCATCTCGGGTTGTTTTCTGACATCTTTGTGGTCAAGATGTTTGACCAATAAAGATAGTAGAAATTGCGTACTCTGCCCTGTGCAATAAAGTGCAATAATCACTTTAAACAAAGGGATGTTTTACATCATTAGCTAGATAAAAAATAAATGAATAAGAAGATTATGTAATTTTTATTCATACCATACTGCTCCATTACTAATTGCATATCCAATAAGACGCAAAGAGCAAGCCCATGTTGAGGTGACCATGAATTGTTACCATCAAAATAGCGGAAAAGAGACTCTAAAACCCGCCTTACAGTAGTAGCCTCCTTGGCCAAATTGGCCATGTTGTGTACACAAACCCTGGACCAAATATGGGGGCTCTTGGCTTCATCCCTGTTCAGTGAAACAAAAGATAAGAAGAACAAGCATAATTGCTATGAAAGTTAATCTAGAAGTAAAGAAGATATTCAAGAGCCAGTCATACGCGGTCAAATTAACTTCTCCTTTGTCATTTACAATGTGTTTCCAAGTTGGAATTCTTGTCATAACCAAAGGGGGGGGAGATACATGACCCTCGGCTTTAAGGAGTTCCTGTTTCTCTAAGACTTGATCATTGTGGATAGTGTCTTCTGATTTCTTTTTGAGACCATCATAGTTTTCCAACACTAGTGTAACAACCTGTAGAGATCAGAAAATAAATAAATAAAGGGAGATAAACCAATGAGAATTTGTCATTGGTAAGAAGAAATGAAATAGGGCGCTTCTTGTGGCACATGTTATACAAAAAATTGAACCAGAAGGAAATGTCCAAGCAATAGGAAAAAAAAAACAGTATCCTTTTTTGTCGTTTAAGATGGAAGAATACAGAATAGCATAAGTAATAAAGAAATATTATTGAGGTGGATAACTCCAAACTTTTTGGAACAAAAAATGGAAAGATAAGTGACATATGAGATATATAAGCCAAGAATGGACAAGCGTAGGATGGATGCAATGAGTAGGTCTTAATGATTCAAATAAAGGATAAAAGTATAGTTCTTATCCCATATTAAGTACAGACATATACCACATTGCTGAGAAGCCAGCAACATGCAACTAGGTGTAGTGTGTATACACCAGAATATGAATTGCTTCTACCATATGAAATTTGGGTTTTCTGTTTGGCTCTTGGCTTTATGTGTGCCTTGGAGTTGAATGTAATCTCCAATAGCAATCATCTTTCTTTCCTCTTTTCGACAGCATTACCCAAGTGTCGGGGAATTTTGAGTGATGCCAACTAGGCTTTTGAGGATTACGGCAACTCCCTCTCTTATCCATACTTTTCATGTCCAGGAATTTGGCACTAATTAAAAGAAGATTAACATTAGGTTGATAACTGGGTGTAAAAATTTTGTCAAATCCTTCAAGGTCATTGCCACACCATATTGATGGGAAAAGCCTTATATTTTGATGGCAATGTTTCTGCCATATGAATTATAGATCATTTCAATCCTTGTCATTGTTGTTTTTAACAAGATATATTACACTATATATACAATGTTTAAAAGAATGGAAGGGTACATATTATCATCAATTTGAAAGTTCAACTGAAATTGAAAGAAGAAAGAGAAAAAGTATCCATTTGAGCTTACATTGTCAAATTCCGAGGATATATGGGAAAATTCACCCATGTACCAAACCTGTGCATCAAGAGCAAAGAAACAGGAGAATCAGTAAAATAAAGATATGGTGACTAGAATTTAAACCTAAATACCCAAAATTTAAAATGTAGACATATGAAGGCTTTTAACTCCTATCAAGTGCCTCAGGCATTCAAGCAACATGCTAGACCTTTCAATTTAAAATCAAGGCACGAGCTTATGGAAACTAGAGTAATCAGAATAAAGAAAAAAGGGGGAGTGATTTTAGAAGGTCTTGGTTACAAGCAGTTTGTAGGACCCAATTCAGGCAGTTATCTTGAAATAGGTCCAATTCTTTGACCATGCCAAGCAAAAGAACTTATTAGATACTAATCTTTTAGTTAAACTATAAAATTTCTTCATTTTTTTTACATTTTAGCACAATTTTACTTCATTTTCAAAACTTCACATTACCTATTTTCTTTTGAGGTTGCACTTGCCATGCAGAATACAATATTCTCGTCTCCAGGAATCTAATTACTAGTATTAAATTCCTGAGAATGTTGCAATATCATAATTGGTATATTTAGAATATTCCAACCAATAAACCATTATTGGTACATTAAAATGATTCCCAAGAATATGACATTCTTCAATGTATTTGTCCCAAGTTAACTTTGTCGTGCAAGGATGTGGTACTGATGCCGTGACAATGGCAGTGGTGACGGCAATGGTGCCGGTGCTCTAGTAGTAATCGTGCTAATCGTGATGGTGGTGGTGACATCAGTAGTGGTCTCGATGGCGGTGGCACTAATGGTGACAATACCGGTGGTGGCGATGGCGTTACGGTGGCAGCATGAGTATGGTGCTGGCAGTGGTAAATGACAATTGGTGGTGACTTTTGGATGTTGCAATGGTGATAATTGGTGGAGGTAGCAACAACGGTGGTGGCACGCTAAGGGCATAGGGCCAATGACGTCCGACGACTATAGGGGAGCGACAATCAACAGCATAGTGGCAGAGACAATGATGGCCCTGATAAGGAAGACTATGAATGAAAGATAAGAAAAATAGCACTATTTTGAGAAATGTTCTTTATGAATTCCCTGGTGGAACTATAGAATATTCACCTATCACCGTGGGAATCATATTTCCATGAAATAAGAGAATTTAATTCGGATGGGAATCCTATATTCCTAGGAATTTTGAGTTGACTTATGTTAAAATTAAGAATTTACATGGGAATTATATATTCCCAAGTGAATTCCCATGTACCAAATGGAATTAACTCGGGAATTTAAAATTCTCACTTAAAATTCTCGTATTTGGTATAATGGTCATTAGAATTCTCGAGAACATAGAATTCCCATAGGTATTAAATTACCCCAATTCATGGGAATTTAATTTCCATCATAACATGTGAGTATTGCTTATTCCCCCTATTACGGATTTCTTTTTTTTCCTGATCGTGACCACTCTTCTCTCTCAGCACGTCATATTTTTTTCTTTTTTCTTCAGCTGACTCTCCCACACACACACACACACACACCAACCTTCTCTCAGAACATAAGCGCAAGGAGTCTCGTCGTCTTCTCTGGAACCCTAATCCAAGATCAGGTATTCCCGTCCTCCTTATGCCTCCTCTCTCCTTCACTCTTCCCTCAAATTCCTATTATTCTCTTCCTCCCTCTCTATTCTTCCCCTTTTTTCTCTTATGTTACTCTTCTATCTTCTCCTGACTTCTCACACATTCATACGCATGATTTTTAATATATATATTACTGATAGCAAAATATTGTTTAATCTGTTCGTGATGCTATTTGTTGTTTGTATAATACTATTTTGTCTTTAATAGATTTTAAATGCATGTTTATCTGCTTTTTAGGGTTTATTTTCATCATCAAAAATAATTTATGAAATTATGTGCTAAATTATTAAATATTCCCAAATTATTTTTTCATTGATTTAAATTACAAGAATGGTGAAATTTTCTATGTACCCTAACCATTAAAAAATAGCGTGTGATAGTGAAAAAAACAAGAAACAATAAAGAATAGTTCAGGATTTTAAATCGTGTACTCGCTTTCTTAAAAAATTTCATGAAGGGTTCATAATTTTTTTGTGTTGGAGCAGAGCACATGTTATCAACAACTAATAATCACAAGTTCAATTTCATTTATTGATGAATTTTTATTCGTTAGAATTAAAAACTTGAACTTTATTTCATTTGTTCCTTTTTGGCAATTGCCATTTTACTTGATAAAAAATGATATTGTATTCTAATTTTACACTTCTATTAGCATTTTTGTGCTCTGAATTTTTCTTATTATTTTTTATCATGACTTTTCAGGCATGGAAGCACCTAGTCAGATGGAAGGGTAAGGGTAAGGTTAATGCTAATGGTATGAAGCTAAAGAAGCGTTGGACTCCATTAGAAGATCAAAATTTAATCGAATGTCTATTAGATTAAGAAAATTCAACATATTAGAAAGCAGATAATGGTACATTTAGATATGGTTATTTACAGTAATTAGAAAAGTGGATGCAAGAAAAAAAATTCATGGAACTGATATCAAAGGAGTACCTCACATTGAGTCCAGAATGAAGCTGTGGAAAAAACAATATAACGCCATAGAGAAATGTCTGGGGCTACAGCATTAGGATCTGGATGCAATGACGTTGAGAAATGCATTGAGTGTGACAAAAGTATATTTGATGAATGGTGAAGGTAATTTTTATTTATTATTTTAACATGTTAGATTTGTTATAATTACATAATTAAGTCTATGAGAATTTACTTGCTAATGCAGAGCCATCCTGCAGTAGCTGGCTTAAGAGGAAAGTCATTTGCTTACTTGGAAAAATTGACTACTGTATTTGGGAAGGATCATGCAATTGGAGCTGGTGCAGAAACCCGTGCTGATGTTGTAAAGGGAATAGATAAAGAGAAGGCCACGAATGCAGATAAGTGGAAATTTGTGAAAGACTAGAAGATTTCGTAGATCCCATTTCTCTGACTCAGACGAATATGGCTCCTAGTAACACCCAAAACCTTCAATTTGGCACAAGTGCTCAAAATCCAAAAGAGCAAGCATGAGCTAGCTTCTACTATGAAGGTCAAGAGAAGGTCGTAGTGGATTTGAAAAGTCAGTTTCCTAAGAGAACTTCGGTGAATCGAAGGCAAAACTTGGTAATTCTATTGAGAATACTTGTATTGCAAAATTAGTGAAATATTTCTAGCACATAGTTGATGATGTTGAAAAGAGAAATATGGTCCCTAAAGAAATGATTCAAATTGAAGGACTGACTAATACAGAAAAGATAAAGCTTGCACTCATAATTGATAAAAATCCAAGCAAGACCAATATGTTCTGAGTTTCCTCCTGAAATAAGACTTGAAATATGTCAAGATGGTGTTCAATGGTGAAATATAAAGTAGTAGTATTTTTTGAATAATTTATGAAGTAGACTTTGATTATGTATTTGTTTCAAAATATCCAAAAGTTACTAGTAGGTTATTTGTTTTAGAGATCTTGAATTTTAGAAACAGAACATGATTTTTTTTAAATTATGATCAACTTTTATTTTATTATTTTTCTTAGTCATTGCTTTGAAATTTCTATGATTTGTCAATTTGTGTTATGAATTGCTTGGAAAATGGTGGCACAAGTTATTAGTTATTTCTGTGAGACGTGTTTAATGTTTAAATTCGTCAATTTTTGCTACTACCTAGATGTTGTTGGTGTCGTGTTTAGATACTAGTCTATATTTTCATATAAATAATGCGTAAAAAGCATTCCTACGAATATCAAATTCATGGAATTTTTACAATGTACAAAACAAGGGAGTGTTAGATTCTCGTGAAATACGCAAATTATACCAAACAGTGTAGTACAATATACAAAGAAATTCAATGCCTGTGAATTATATTCCTGCCATAAGAGAATTTTAAATTTCGCATACCAAAGGAACGGTAAGGGGGTTAAAATGGGGGAAATTGAAACCACGTTAGACTATTCCTAGTGTCATTTCCTTCCCCCATCCTAGTAGGCCTGTCAACGGGTCGGGTCCGGACCCAGACCCGACTCGATTAAACGAGTATGGAAAGGGCCGCTCTGGACCCGTACTCGTATACCCATTAAACCATATACCCGATTATTACATAGGTCGGATCTGGTTTTAGGTGAACCAGACCCGATTACCCATTTCAAAACATAAATATAAATACATATTAATAAAATTGAAACCCTAGATCTATCATTTGGGCTGCAGACTCCAGCCCCATGCGCCTCCACTGGAGCCACTCCAGCAATCCAGTAGCTTCTCCTCGTTGCCAAGTTGGGATACGTCACTTGATAGATAATAGATCTATCATTTCTTTCCCAAGTAAAATCATCCCTAGATCTATTATTTCAGTCCAGCAGCTTCTCCTTGTTGCCTTCTCTCACTGCCAACTTCAGCTTCCCCTCAAGGCTCAAACGAGATCGAACTTCGAACATCAGACTTCAGGCTTCAGCTTCCATGGTTCACAGTCGCGGTCTCGGCCGCCAACTCGGCGAGCACTGAGACGGATCGGTCTCGGTGACTCGATCGGTATCGGGCGATACGCACAAAACGCTACATAGAAAGCTAAAAAATTCTAAAAAATCACAATAAATCTTAAAAAATGTAGACATCCACATTCATATATCACATGTCTAAAATATATCACCTAGCACACTAAACATAAAGCGAAAGTATAAAAACACGCGTCGTCGGTAGAAGCATATCAAAATACATGCACAATATAGTAAATTGAACAAACTACATTCATAAATACATGCTAATGTAGTTATTTTCACATTGACTTGCGATGAGGCACAAAATTATCATCATAATGCCGAATCGACCGAGTCAATTCGATTCTCGGCCTAGTCAGTTTCCTCTGAGTTGAGTCGACCGACTCGTGACTCGGACTCGTCTCGGAGTGGGCCGAGACGGATACGACTCGACTCGTCTCCGACTCGGCCGAGTCTTTGAACCATGTCAGCTTCTCCTCATGCGAGATCGATCACTGTAAGATTCGAAAGTTTTTTTTTTTTTTTGAGTTGAAAGTTAGGATTTTTAATGCATTTTTGAACTAGATTTGATCTAATATTTTAGGGTTCTATCTCAGATCTAGCTGACGAGCAAGAGATTTGGACTTGTTCTCGTTCAGAGGGGAGATCGAGCATGTCGAAATTTGGAGGTAAAATTTTGGTTTTTATTTAAGGTGAATCACTGAATTTTTTTTGTTTTTTAAATTTTATTTTGGAGGTGAAAGTTTGGATTTTTAATGGGTTTTTGGATTAGATTTGATCTACTGTTTTAGGGTTCTGTTAACATGTATGATTAATGTTTTAGGGTTCTGTTAATTTTTATGATTTAAAAAATTGAAATTTTCAAGGAACTGGGAAGTAGGAACCCATGAATCATGATCTTATGTTTTTCTTTCTAATGAAAAAGAAATGCATTCGAAATGGCAAAAAAAGATGAAGAAGAAGAAAGGTTGTCATGGAGAGCAAACAGATCTCAGCAAACATTCCTTCTCTTTCGAAATGGCAAAATCCCTTCTCTTTCTCTACTCACTCACTGCTAACACAAACAAATCTCAGCAACAAATTTGAGTAAACACAAAAGTGACAAGGTTGGAGGAAACAAATAGCTTAATAAATACACTATTCTGTGTGTGTGCAATTCTCCGAAACTATATACTCATATCTGACATCACTACCAAAAATAAATATTATATGAAATGCCCAAAGCACTGATATATCTATGATATGTGTCTGAATTCTGAAAGTATTGCAGTGATAACTTTCCTTCCTTTTATGTTATGCAGGTCAAGAGACAGTGTCTTAACCCAAAAAACAATCAGGTATAGAGCCATCAATTAATTTTAGTGAGTTGAAATTGTGACAGGCTTTTTTTTTAAATGTGACTACAAAAAAGAAAATGTTATATGAAATGCCAAAGCCAACATCACTTACGCCACCTCCTTCACTGCAATCTTTTGGCAGTTGTTTTTTAAATTAGTGCTTCATTGTTTCCCTGTCATTGATTCAAGTTTTTGTGTATGTCTTTGCAGACAATCTGTTCTTCAAGAGGATTTTAAGGCCACTGAAATTGAGGTATTGGTCCTTTGCTTTCAAAAAATGCGAAAATTATCAGTATAATTTCACATAGAAGAGTATGTTAGTATATATGACAAATTGACTCTCTTGTATCATGAACTTGACCTGGTTATTTAAGCTGTTTTGGCAGAGTTTCTTTTCGATCTCTCTCTTCGCAACGAACATCTTGATATATTTTATAGAAATGATAATAAATTATGAACCAAAATTTCTTAATACTAATTGACTAATAAATTATGAACCAAAATTCTTCTTAATACTAATTGACTAATAAATTATGAACCAAAATTTCTTCTTAATATACTAATTGACTAAATCTTTTGCAATTTCATGTTTACAAAGAATGTCGACCCCGAGTGCAACTGGACCAAGCGAGAATAGGCCTACAAGCGATGATGAAGTCAAAGTAAACCTAGAACTGAAGAAAGTGCTCAGGATCAATCTCAAGACTATAATTAGAAAAAGAAGAGAGAGTTTACTTCGAAGGTATGGGATGATTTTACACGAGAAGATCTACAAAATGGAGGAAGAATTACAAAATGCAACCATTGCAACAAAAAAAAATTGTGGGTAAGGGTACTGATGTAACAACTCATCTAAAAAAACACCTAAGCACATGTCTTTGGTTAAAGCATAGGTACTCAGGACAACAAATGCAACAAATACTCCAAGCTTCTAAAGACATCAAGGAGAGTGGTATTAAAATTCAAAACTGAAAGTTTGATCAAGAGAAAAGTAATAAGGATTTAACAATAATGATCATCAAGGAAAAGTATCCATTTACTTGAGTGATTCAGAGTGGTTTGAAAACTTTTGCAATGGACAGAATCTAAACTTCAAGCTTAGATGTAGAAATTCCCTAAGATCTGATGTGTTGCTTGTGCATAAAGAACATAAGGAGAATCTTTATAGTTATTTGGATTCACTTTCTTATAGAGTCACTTTCACTACTGATATTTGAATATTTGATCATTCAGATTTTGCATATGCTTGCTTGATCGTGCATTTTATCAATGATATTTGGCAACTGAAAAAGAAAATACTTGCATATAGAGAAATTTCATGCCCCCATGATGGTGAAACATTATTTAAGTTTATTTTTGAAATGTTCTTGGAATGAAATTTGGATAAAAAAGTGTTTTTGATGGTAGTTGATAATGCCTCTGCTAATGACTCTATGGTCAAGCATTTGAAATCATGGCTTCTTGATAAATCACTGCTTCCTTTATGTGGTGACTTGTTTCATGTTCGATGTAGTGCTCACATTCTTAATTTGGTTGTTCAAGATTGATTGGCAAACATTCATGGGCTTCTTACAAAAATCCGGAAGACTATAAGATACTTGAAAAGATCAACTTATGCTATGCAAAAGTTTAAAACTGCACTTAATCAATGTAAGCTCAAGGGTCATAAAAAAGTTACTATGGATGTCCAAACTAGATGGAATTCTACTTTTAAAATGTTTGATACTGCAATACCTTTAAAGGAAGCTTTTGGGAGTTTGGGGCAAATAGCTAAAAACTATAAGCATAATCCTTCAGAGGAAGATTGGAAAGTTGCGGAGGTTGTTCGTGATTGCTTGAAACTTTTTTATGATGCAACTTGCCATTTTAGCGGTACTAATTTTTCAACATCAAATATATTCTTTCCTGATATTTGTCTTATTCAGCTTGAATTAAAACATTGAAAAAATAGTCCACATGAATTTATAAGGACAATGGCTGGTCCAATGGAGAAGTTTGTAAAATATTGGAAAGAATGTAGTTTGGTGTTGGCTATTGCAGTGGTGCTTGATTCATCGTTTAAAATGGATTTGGTGAATTATTATTATGAGTAGATTTATGGTTTAGAGGCTGGACATTATATTGAAAGGATTTGTAACGCAGTTGTTGATATGTACTTGGAATATGGAGGTAGACTTTCTCCTCCAATGAGTTTATTGGAAAGTGGTGGAGACAATGATAGTGATAATAGCTCATTAATAGAAGACAAGTTGAGTGAGACTTTGATAGGTGATATAAAAATGCTCGTTCTTCCAATATTACCGCCTATCAAAAATCAGAGTTCGATACGTACTTGGATGAGCTTGTCTTCCCAAGGAATGAAAATTTTAACATTTTAGAGTGGTGGAAAGCCAATGCTCCGAAGCTTCCTACTTTAGCTAAGATGGCTCGTGATGTCTTAGGTGTTTCAGCTACTACTGTTGCATCAGAATCAGCATCTAGTGTTGGTGGAAGAGTCATTACTGAGGAGCGTGCATCTTTACTTTCAGATATAGTAGAGGCATTATTAACTACTAATGACTGGATTGAATCAAGGAGGGCAAGTAAGTAACCAAGCTTTTAAAATCATAATCATCATGCACATTTTATGATTATTGATACATCAAAACCATGACACTTATTTGTTTTTTTTGTAATTAGATGAAAATGTTGCAAGCTCTATGTCTAGCTCCATGTCTATGTGTGGGTAGTTCTTGGTTCTTGATTATAATGGTAAGTTTTAAGATTCGGATAACATGCATAATTGTTCAACAAAGTGGAACTATGTCTTTGTTTGCCTTAAGATTTATCCACTTTTTTTCTTGTTTTCCTTTTCTTAGTTGAACTTGCAGTTCATAATAGAGAATGCTTTGGAAGGATAACAATTGAAGCATGAGTTGGTAAGTCTCATTAATTGATTGGCTTCATTAATTTGCTAAAGAACCTCTTAGTTTCTCTTTTATGAATTTTGTATAATATTTCGATAGAAATAATAAATCTCAAACCTTACTACGTTTTTGTATAACATTTTGCAGTTCATTGTTCTTTTCTTCACTAACAGATGTTTATTCTGAGAAATGTATTATGCTTGCTTGCTTGCTATGTGCATGACTAATTATTGTTTAGCATGTAAAGAAATTCTTATTATTTTCCCAATCCCATACTAGAATAAGGAGTTCAAGCAATTAATGACATTAATCAAAACTTATGATTTATATGCCCATCAAGTGGTTTCAAAATTATTTAGAAAATGGAGGGAGAATTACAAATTGCAACCATCAAGTTTCATTTAGGTTAGACTCTCAGCACATTCCTTAATAGTTGTCCAACCAATTATTTCTTTGTTATCAGGTTGTAGAGATGAAGAAAGGCATGCATGATATATCCTCAGCTGCAGTATGTTTCTGTTCTGTCTCAAAGTGGAAGACTGTGTTGAATTTCTAGTGTGTCGAATAACATTGTTGATGACTAAACTTTACCATGTTGGTTGTTTCTGTATTTGTATCAAGGCTGATGCATCTGTTTCTGTATTTGTATCAAGTTGAACTTCATTAAAGTTTATGTTTCTGTAATTGTATCGAGTGTAATTGTATCAAGTGGAAGATTGATGCATGTACTGTAGTTATTGTTTTTGTTTTAAACATGTCAATGTTTTTCTATTTGTATCAAGTTAAACATGTTAATTATTATTTTTGTAGTCTCAAACATGTCAATGTTACTGTTTTTGTATGTTTCTAATACTGTTCAACTGCATATATTTCTGTTTCTATTTTGCTCATCTTTAGCTACAGTATGTTTATATTCTTTTTTTACTTTAGTTGCAATATGTTTTTATTACTGATTTTATTTTTGTATCTTGTTTTTTTTGTTTTTTTTATTATGAGTCCCGGTAAACGGGTCTGGATCCGCAGGTACAATGAGTCCTGGTAAATGGGTCTGGATCCGCGGGTACAACGGGTCTGGGTAAATGGGTCTGGACCCGCGGGAACAACGGGGTCGGGTATGGAAACTCACCTTCTGGACCCGCGGCAAACGGGGCGGTATGGTACCTCTTTAGGTAAACGGGTCTGGGTCTGGTACCACCCGTACCGCATCGAACCCGACCCATTGACAGGCCTAATCCCTAGCCACACCTCCTAGCTAATTAGGGTATTGCTTTACAAGGTTTGCATGTTATGATTATTTTTGAATGGATGCTACACTTTTACTTTCTAACTTTCAAATTTTTTGGCTTTATTTTGTGGGTAATCAGTAGGGTCAGCCCTGTGCGATTGGAAGGAAAGACTCATGCTCTCCATTCGATCAAATCAAGTACAAGGGAGTTTCTCATACCCATTCAGAAGGTGTAGGCAGGAATCATGGATCAATCTCAACTTCAACAACACCATCATTGGTGTGGATATCAAGGACGCGAACTTTCAGTTTGTACCCCACCATTTACATAATGCTAAAGGATATTTGGTGTTGAAGAAAATAAATTTTGAATTTTCTGCAAAAGAGACTTTAGCAGTTAGGTCTTCTCCTTAGCATGGAGTTAATGCATGGTAGAAAAACATTTGTCCTTTGTAGGCTTTTGCATCATAGGCAAAATCAGAAATGAACATTCTACTGCTGGTTTGCTACCTGGATTTCATAGGATTTTTTTTTCTATTTTGGAATTTGATTTAGTTTGTTATCTATTTGTTTGCTTGTTGTAAGGAGGTTTCTTTAAATAGGAGTATGGTAAGACTTAAGAGTAGACTTGGAGATTGATTTATATTTGATTTATTTATTTATTTTCAACTTACCAATTTTAGCATGCTTTGAAGCTATCTACTTTCTTTCACTTCATCTTCCACTACTTAGGCATTTAAGTTTTTCTAAGAATGAATAAACTAATTACTCCAATAAGAATCATGATAAGAATATGCACATGCAGGCATTCACCCACATGCATTATAAAGCATTAGTGTTCTTCATGAGTTGATAGCTAAACCAAGTAAAGGATCCACAAAGGAGATTGGAGAACAATTTTGCACAACCAAATGAAAAGCAAGTATAGTATATTTTTAACCTTATAAATAACAACAACAAAGCATTTATCCTCAACTTTTGGGGACAGCTACATTAATCTTTTCTTGCATTCAGCTCAGTTATGGGCCATTTCCACTGTTTAAATTAACAATTATAATTTTTTACATCTTTCATATTACAGAAGTAAAAACTTCCCAGGGCAAAGGCCCCTGATTTAGTTTGTTGTGAGAAGTTATGTTACAAGTAGGGGTGTAAACAGGTCGAATGCGGGTTATATCTATGTGAGATCCGAATCTGAATCTAATAAGAGACGTGTTACCCGAATCTGAATCCAATACATATAATTAGATCCGAATCCAATACATAGATCTGAACAGGAAAAAGATTTTGGTTTCGGGTTCATATTTGTCTCTACACCATACATACATTAATCTCACGATATATACCCTAATACCCTAGCTGCAAATCCGACCCAAATCAGATTCGCGTCAAATATTCTAAATCCGAATCCGATGTGAATTCAATTTGGGTCTAAAATTTCAGATCAGAATCCAATTTTTTACCTAACAATTTGATCAAGTTATTAGTACCATTTATAGCCCTAGATGCAAGTGGGTTCCAGCTTTAAAACGTTGCTCTTTTGCCAACAAGGCAAGATTGAAAATCTTTACATCATTCTTCTAATTCAACTCTTCTCTTTGCAACCTGTGATCTTGCATAATTTAAAAGTAGTAAATAGGGTATGACTATTACACTTTCCCTGTCAATTGCATTTTTTTTTTTAAACCCCCCCCCCCCCCCCCAAAAAAAAAAAAAAGGGTAGAAACACACGCAATAAAAGAGAGGGAAGAGGGAAAAAAGAAGTGCAAAAGAGAGAGCGCACGGGGGGTGGGGGCAGAACACGAAAGAATCCGTCAAATTTTCAGTATAATAAGACACCAACGCAGAAATCCTAAGCAACAAATTTGTTATGAGATTGTTCCCTATCTCACTTAATTAGACCTCACTCCTATTTCTCAACAATCTTGATCCCTATCTAGTAATATTTTTCTATCTTAAATTACGAAAGTTGAAAATAATATAAAACAATCTTGAAACGACAGGTGTCTCATTATTTTAGGAAAAATGTTATGTCGACATTAGATTAAGGAATGATTGTAGGAGCAGATAAAATATATAAACCAAATGTTCCTTCACCCTATTATCGATGATTCCACAAATATAAAAAAAAAACCACAATATACCTCGTGTTTAAGTTTCCAACAGAATAAGAAGGCATGAGAATAAACTATGAAACAAACATATTGAATTGAGAGAGCTACCATAGAAGAAAGGGCCTGCAGGCCTGCTGCACGTAAATTGTGTGACTGCTCATCCTCCCCCGTCTCTTGGGATAGCTGGCAGAGTTTTGGAATCAAGCCTTCCAAGTTGAATTGATAAGTACCATCCATCTAAAATTTATGGATAACAGCACAATCTTGAGTCTTCTTTTAAATGTGCTACATTGAATAAGTAGATCTATATCGTCATGTTGAAGTTGTGGTTTAGACCAACCTGACTATTTACAAAATCAAAAAGTGTATGGCATCCTATAATGCGGATTTCATCTTGTCTTGTTTGATCCAAAAGAATATGTATGATGCTCAATAAGCTACTTGCAAATAATGGCCTGTCATATGTTGAATTTCCCATCATATTTCATGATTGAAATAAATAATAATAAATAAATGCATTAGAAAGGCATCGAGAACTTAATTCAGAAATAAGATGACAGAACATATCACTGAAGACCTCGAAGAAATCCAAAAACCAATATGTAGTGGACACAAATCACAAATTTACATGCAGTTCAGCAAATCTTTGGCACGTTCAAGTCTATACAGCTGACACAAATGAATCAAGGAAACATCGATATGTTCTACTGCCTGTAATTACTTAGAACGGTCAAGTATAAATGATGTGGGACGGGAGGGAAAATTAGAGTTTGTTGTGGGGATTTTGGTGAAATTGAGAAAGAACAAGGAGAGGAAGGAAAGGGTATGATCATGAATCGCAACTCGAATCTTGGTTTCACCATATGATTTGATTCAATCATCGAGATTAAACCAAACAATACAAAGTTTTACACATGGAAACAATTTTTTTAATCAAATCATCATTTCTTCAAAGTTCAATACCTAGCTATACGCATAGCCAATAATACGTGCATCATACGTGTAATTATTGATAAAATCAAATCTAACTAAATCTAATTCAATTACTCATAAATCTCAATCAAATCTACTCAATTCTAAATTTAAGTAAAATTTTAAATCCTACTAAATCTGAGCCGTCTGATTCCCTCATCATTCTCTCCGGCTTAAAAATATTCATCTCCGGTGAATGTAGTAGTAAGTAGTAAGGCAAGCGCAATTGGGTTGAACCATGTCATGAATTCTCAATCAGGCCAAGGTGGTGATCGAAGAATCGGCATTGATGTGTCATGGCTGAACCAAGATGGTAGACGTGAAACTGGCTTCCGTGACAAATCGACTGCATTCGATGATAGCTCGATACGTGCAGCATAATAAGGCAACTCAACTCCACTTAAAACTAACTTACATACCAAGACACCAATCTCATGTGAACATGTCTCCTGTAGAAAGATCTAAAAAAGATTGTACACGTCAGGCGACCTCAGGGATAAGAGAAACTTCATAACTGAAGAAAATGACAATAGCTCCATGGTAGACTCCGCTGGAAGATCTAGAGGAGTCTCAATAATAGGCTCTTCCACTTCTGCCTCTGATTTTGTATCTTCAACAACTTTTGGCTCTGGTTCTGGCTCTTCAACGACTACATTCTCACAAGAACTGGAGGCTATAGATCTGCAACAATTTTTATTGCCATGCTTTTTAGAATCTTTTCCATGCCATTTAGGATCTCCTTACATTCAGCGACTAGATCGCTGAATTATGGCCTCTCGATCTCGAGCTCATGCTCAACAATAGGCCCTTTGCAATCCGCCTCAGATGCATAAAGAAAATGTAGAGCAT
Organism: Agave tequilana; assembly: GCA_038442645.1. Taxonomy (NCBI): domain Eukaryota; kingdom Viridiplantae; phylum Streptophyta; class Magnoliopsida; order Asparagales; family Asparagaceae; genus Agave; species Agave tequilana. The sequence continues at coordinate 55,269 of JAVJIF010008848.1, read as the reverse complement.
ACAGAGTACGAAGATCTTATAAGACACACTAATATCAACAGAATCTATAGTGCCTTTTCACTACCAATAAGCTTTTCCAGCCAACTTCATTCTGGTATATCAACATTTCTGCTCAGATGTTAAGAAAAATAGCTGAAAAATTCTTCAAGATGATTTTCACGTTTCTATATTTGTAACGATCATAAGAACCCTGAAAATACAGAATAGTAGCATACATATCCCGTTCAACTTCCTTGCCATCACCATCAGTATATATATATATTTACCACAAAGTAAAAGACCATGAAGAAAATTCAGTGTATAAGCTTAGAAATTACCAAGAATCACTGTCGTTCTTCTATGGGACGGAAGGAATTTTACGGTTTATGGTGGGGATTTAGTGGATTTGGGAAAAAAATAAAATCTAAGATTTGAAGAAAGGATCTGATTACGGATTGCAATCCGGATCTTCGCAAACTGATGTGGGACGGAAGGAATTTTAAGATTTGTGGTGGGAATTTGGTGGATTTGAGAAAAAATAAGAACTAGGGTTTGAATAAAGGATATGATCACAGATTGCAATATGAATCTTGACAAATTAATGTGGGACGAAAAGAATGTTAGGGTTTGTGGTTGGGATTTGGTGAATTTGAGAAAAAAATAAGAACTAGGGTTTGAAGAAAGGATATAATCACGGATCGCAATCAGAATTTTCACCGTTGTTGATTCAATCCATGAGATCAAACCAATACTCAAGCAAATAGCTTATCAAGTCATTCAGAATCATAGTCTACAAGCCTTGGTCTTTTATCGGCCCGTGCACAAAGAATTTTTATATCACAACGGATATGGGACTAAATAAACTAAAGTAATAAAGGTCTAAATAAAGAACTATATAAAGAGAGCTGTAGTAGCATGATCCCCATCAATAAAAATATGTTGCTGCTAACAATAATCAAACTAGTAGCAATGCAAATGGGTGAGATTATTAAGCACATAAGAGATGAAATCTAAATTCATGATTTTCTAAACTTCTTAGCCAGAAATTATTGTGAATGTACGCTTAATATCAATATTCTTCTAGAGATATTCTCATCAAGCTATAATTGTACATGCATACACACATATATAAGGGTAAAGTGTTCTTAGTTTGTCTCCTTTGATAACTACCTAGAAAGTAAGCCTAAAATCTCGCTATGGATCATTCCTATAAATACCCACACAGCTCATTGTAATTTTCATGTCCTAAAATGTTCGCATATAGAAAATCAATTAATTTGGACTTTTTAGCCATTGATCAAATGGTGTCTTGTTCTATTGTTGAAAAATTATTCGTTTTGCACCCATTTAATGCCTGGTTAAAGTATCAAAAGTGCATGATTTTTATATACAATTATTTTGGAACATGTAGGTCAAAGTGAATGGAGTGAATATATATCATAGTGAAATTTTAAGTCAACTCCCTAGACAATTATCTAAGAAGACATACTAGAAATACTTTACACTACATATAAATAGAAATTGAGAATGGATATGTGCTTAAACACATAAAAATTTATGCGTCAGAGCTCTTTCCCATGTGTGGATTATCCCCATGGATTTTCATCCACCACTCCTTTATTAGGATTCTTATATCCACCATGGATGATCCACACTCTACATATCCTAAAGGAGAACTGGATGAAAAATCATCAGGTTTTGGAGATTGTTTGCCCATCCATCAAGCGGTTCAAACTTGTTCTATTCACATCATTTTGCAACCACTTGATGAATCAGCAAACAAGCTCCAAACCTCATCATTTTTCATCCATCATTGCTTTAGGATACGTAGATCATGATGAACATTGTGGGTCATCCCAATAAATGATTTACACATGAGAGAGAGAGAGAGAGCTCCAGCACATAATTTATATAAGTGCTTGAACACATATCATGTATTCTCATATAAATAATATTTATTAGGTACACACTTACACACATAAATATAAATAACATAATGCTAGTGCTATCCCGCAAAGAAACATGGTGGCAAAATTGATAATGCAAAACAGAGCAAGTAAACTCGAATATTTAGCAGTAATCAATTGAAGATAAGGGAATCGTTGAAGGAACACTTAGTCAAGTTAGGTGGGTGGCCAACTTCTGTCTGCGGGGCTCAGCGGGGGAATCTGAAGTTTTAATTAGCTGACTTGGGTGAGAAAAGACTTTCAAGTAGGATCCCATAATTGGAGCATCAGTTCTGGAGAGTAACTAGGCATCAACAATGTATATGCTTTAAATCTTTTTTTTAAGGTAACGGTGATTTGATGAAAGAGCACAGAATGCAACTTTTTTAATGAAAGTACACAGCTCTGAAATGCCTAATTTTAAAGCAAGGCATTCTGAAACTGCAGGTTGCAAAAACAGTTGGCATCAGCAGCAAACATAATTCAACCTTAATGATGAGAATGTAATGCAACTTTTAATGAATGCACACAAGCCTGCAAGGTTAGTAGTTCCTTCATGCTGCTTTTAAAAAATCCTCCAAAAAATTAAGGGATGTAGGTGAAACTGTTCTAAAAAACCCGTTATATAACTCGTTATAACTCGTTATATAACCTAACACCTACCAATCGTTATGTAACAGGGCTAAAAAACTCAATGTTTTATAACTATAGTTATTTTGCTCGTAACATTCGTTATGTTACGTTATTAACGTAATGCGCCATAACTTAAGTTACGATGCAAGTCGACTTTTTATTTAAAAAAACCCCAAATTCGTTCGGTCTAGGGCCAAAGAAATCCCCCAAAAAAGATCCTCTCTTTACAACCTCACCGTCGTCTCTACAACCTCGTCATCGATGCCTAGAAGAAGAAAAAAGAATAAGACCTACCTCTGGTAGTTCTCCGTCGTGGTGGTTCTCGCCGGCGTTGTCTTCAAGCGATGGTTCTGCGTCGTAGTTCTCGTCGGCGTCGTCTCCGAGCACATGTAAGCTCTCTCTCTTCTCTCTCTCCGCTCTCGACCCCTCTAATCCTTTACCCATTTGATCTCTCTTCTCTCTCTCCGCTCTCTACCCTCTGATCTCTTTACCCCTTTGATCTCTCTTCCCCTCCTGATCTCTCTCTGCTCTCTCCCGGGAGAGTGCAGAGACAGATTTGGAGAGAGAGCAGAGAGATCGGGAGGGGGAGAGAGTAGAGAGATCGAAGGGGGAGAGAGAGCAGAGAGAAATATCTAAGAGAAGAGGCAGAGAGAGATAATTGCTAAAAATATTGGCTGAGATAATATTATCAAAAGATAATTACTCAAAAGATAATTACTAAAAATTATCATGCTTGTTATCATACTTGTTATAATTCAATTATCATGCTTGTTATAGTTTGTTATATTGTGAACTTATTATGAAATTTGTTATATTTGTGAACTTATTATAACTTGTGAATATGAAAAAATTATTGTGATACTTGCTAAAAATTGTTGTGGAACTTGTTAAATGTGTTATATATTATTTTGATATTTTTTAGATTTTTTTAAAATTAATTTTCTATTTATAAAAATTCTTAAATATAGTACATATATTTATTTTTATTAAATAAATATTAAATCGTGTAACCTACGTTATGCGTTACGTTATAACTTATATTAAGATAACAACGGAAAAACGTTATCATTACGTTATCGTTATTTTAAACATTGAAACTTTATCAATGTATAATCTAAATGAGGATTGAATTTTAGTGAATCAGCATCCATTATAGTGTTCTGGGTCAAAAAGAAAAAAGAACAAAAAAGACAAAACACAAACATGTGACTATAAAATCTTTTAATACTTTATATGCAGTAGACTCATGGTTGCCATCATCCAAGCCTTTCCCCAACAAAACATAGTTGACTGTGGAGCAAAAATCTTAAGAAGAGAAGGCTAAACGAAGAGACCGCCATTTGGACCATCATCTATGAACCTAACACCACATGACCATAGTTGGTCCCGAGTTTCTAGCTGAGGTAACTATAGACAATAATTCAATTATGTATTGAACTGCAACAGTTAGCTGATATGGAGATCTACCTTAGGGATTGTAGTTTGAGCACTATGTAACCAATAAAAAACCCTCTGAAACTCCCCTAGGGTGAAATATTCTCGAAGAAAAGGAAAGATGATGAGGTCCGTTTAGGGAACTGCATGTCGTGGAGATAATACAACAGCCCATCCTAAAACTATTCACATGTACATGTATAAATTCATATATGATAAGTGGGTAAATTCTGAACAGTCCTCATTGTTCATATACGACACACAAAAACAAGATTGTCTATGAAGCAGTCTCTCTGGAAACAATGATCGACCTGTTTCAACTGAATATCCTTCCAGAACCGCTACTAGGATACATTCAATAGTCATCATATTCCTAATAAGAAAGAAGAGGCGGTATAAGATTAAAAAAATCATTGCCTAAATAAACTATGGAATATGGGCAGGTGAATAATCCACAAAAAAAAAAAGCTGACAAAGTTGTCCAGGATGCAGGACATCAAGAAGAGGTACACGTGTAGATGACAATTTGGAGAGTTTAAACAAGATAACATTGTCTTAGAACCAAGAAGTGCAGAAATACAATCTAATCATGGCATGCTTCAAATTGCAATACCTAAATCTAGAATTGTTGAAATTATAGGCCCAACAGAATAGATTGCCAGACAATGCATTAGACAAAAAAAAAACATAGTTTTATGAAGTAGACCAATAGGAAAGCAGGTTAGCTGATGAAGTCAACAAATAATGAGGAGAAATGTGCCATGAGAAGATGCACAGATGTGAGGAGGTAAGCTGGCAATTGGGAAAAAAAATCCAACTAAATTCTGCAAGCAAACCAAGATGGCAGATGAAGTTTTCAGATGCATGATGTAAGAAAAATAAAAGAAAGACAGCAGAGCAAAGGATGGTGAGAGAAGCCAGTCCAAAGTAATAATGATGGTGAAACAGACTTTCAAAGGCTGAGCTAAGGCAGACTGGGAAATGCTGATCATTCAATTTCACCTAAAAACTGGATTGGACAATAACAGAAGGATAAGAGCAATGAATCTTTAGGATATAGGGTATAATTGCCAACTGGACACAAATACAACAAATAGGGACCTTTTAGGTGGTTAAACTAGAAGACTCATATTAATAAATTTAAATCAAGAAGCAAGCATTGCATAAAGGGTACACCAAATGACACCTAGGGGCAATTGGCGAGGACATGTATTCTAATTCCAAATGACACAAGGATATGACTAGTAAAGTGGGTCGAGCAAGGGTGTGGATAGCAGAAGACTTGATAATCTCTATGCAATCTTCGTAAGAACAATGTAACCTTGAAACCAAATGTATAAAGAATAAAGGTGGACACAGTAAATTAATGATGCCAAAGGGTAACAATGAAGTTGCACCTAAATTCCCAAGAGAGTCATACTACACAAATAAGTATGATCCATTAGGATAGGTCAAGGGGGCAAGGAGAATATTGGGGATGACTACACGCTAATGGTAGGTCTTCAAGGTTATGAATGTAAGAAGGCTAGGCTAGGACTAATGTTAGACCAAGTGCAAGTCCAGGAACTATTGATGTAAATTAACTAGGTTTGGAAACTTGAATATGGTTTTGCTTAAAACAATTCAGATGATTAGGGTTTTCAATATATGGTGTTGACAACCATTGTTTTTCATGGCTCTAAGCTGCTATCTAGGTCTCCATTTTGTTTTATGATGTATGGTTTTGTGTTTTTGGGCACCTTGAGGAGATGTATTCCAAATGTCTTATGTGCGTCAGTTTAGGAAATCTATTATGGCCAGAAGTTGTAACACAAGTAGGGACCTGAATATGTTTTTTTTAATCATTTTCTTTAGTAATAAAATTTAGATTTCACAGGAGACAGTTGACATGGTTGACATATGTAATAATAAATTATTATCTTTGTTCTCTCTTTCATAATTTTCTGCATATTTGTCACAAATTGCTAAACCTTAGTTGTGTTCTGAACCCTGATAAAAGTCTATCATCTAGAAGACTAGAATCCTTTAAAATTGTGGAGTTACCCCGCCAAACATAGATAGACTGACCTCCGTACCAATAACTCATTACTGCACTTATTCCCCACCTCATACATGACAATCTGAGAGAGCTTACTAAAATTTATGTATAACAAGCATAAAATCTTCACAAGTCCTAATTTTCTCCTCATATATCCTTATTAATTATGATCCATGTCCTATCTTTGCCAAGCAAATGTTGCCTGCCTTGCATGCTGCAACTGCAACATCCAAGAGACTTAGCCCGCCCAGGGTGCAATCGAAGCACTTGCCGTGATAATGGATGCGATGCATAGAATGTGGGAATTGCTAAAGGTAGCTAGAGCTGAACATAAAACTCTTTCATAAGCTCCTTTTCAACATAACATTCTTTAGCAATTAGCATGAACAAAAAATTAACTAATATCCCATAACATGGAGTAGGTAACTACAGATGCACCAAAAGTTTTGGATATCTGTAATGCAGGTTATGAGTAGGAACATAGAAAATAAGGTTGATTAATACATTTATATAAAACCAAGTGAATGTTTAATGTTTCTAAAGTTTCATACCAGTAAATTCGTTATCCACAACTAGCAAATATGGCAAATCAGACCTTCTTTGGAAATTTTCAACTTCTTCATAGTAGGTATAACTATATAAATATAAAGGAAGGATCTTCAAAAATCTTCATAAAACCCCTTGGCAACAACAAAATTGGGCACAAAAGGTCTATCCAAAACTATCAGAGAAAATAATAACGATAACAATAATAACAAAATAATTATAACTAATAATAATATAGATTCTAAGTAACACTAGAAAAGAGTATAATTTCCCTTAACAAATTGATCTGATGCTTGTCATACAAGAATCATATGAACTAAGCAAGCTTCAATTCTGTGCTGTCTAAATTGCAGACAATGTCAAGAAGCTAATAAAAAGAACACTTTATATTTTATGGAACTCACATTTGCTCTCTACAAGAAATTAACAATTTGCGGTAGATGCACGTGACAACTTTTGCATAGCCAAATTGCTCGGTTCTCAACTCCTTGTAACACCTTTGCTCCAGATAACTTGTAATCTGCTAATAAATATATAGTTGTTAGCTAACAAGGTAATCTAGAGAAATTGATTGACAACATAATCGGAATATAACTTGTGCAAAAAAGATAAACTGAGAAATTGTTGACAACAGACTGATGAATTACATTTGGAGTTCAATCACACTTGTCCTAAATCTAACTGGTACATTTTTTAGTTCTTTAGTGATGTTGGCTCTTACAAGTTCAAGTCCAGCCAATTCAGAAAACACTTGGGGTATATTAACTGCTACATCAACTAGCCAATGAGTTTCTAGTTCTTATTTATTTAGATTAGTCTAAAATTTCTTATGTAATGTTTTAAATATTTACCAATTTGTTTGTTTTCGTGGTCATTCTTGACATTTTAAAATATTCTACAAGAATGTAAAATACATCCATTTGGTTCTCTTTGGAAATACAAGGTTCCTCTCAAAGTTAAAATCCATGTGGCTTGTTTCAGAAGGGATGCTACTCACCAAGAGAGACTTCTGATGAGGGTACACACTACACAGAGGCCCTCAGTGCATTCTTTGTAACTCTAGTTCCAAACCAATCCATCATATTTTCTTCCAATGCACGTACATCTCTTCTATATTGAACATTCTTACATGCAAATTGGGTAAATACACTATGGAGGTATCCGAAAATATATCCCCTATGACCTTTTTCTTCATTACTTAACCTCCTAGGGTTGAAGGATTAACTTTTCAATCTGACAGGGGTCGTGTGTGGGGAGGCACTTGACCCCTGAAGCAGTTAAGCTAGCATGTTAACTCCCCTTAATCGAAGTCTCAATTAGCCTCTCTAGTCCCAGTAATCATGCATTAATTTTATTAATTAAAACCCTCTCTTACTTCACCACCAACATCGCCACCAGCACAATCATAATTTGTTTCTACACCACCATAACCGCTACAATCACCAACACCGCTAATATTATATCTAACCCTAAACATCTCCCCTCCTCCTCCCCCCCCCCTCCCCCCATCACTACCATTACAGTCACCAATCTAACCCATAATCCTAACCCAACCTAGCTCAGAAACCTGACCCAATTGCTAATCAAACCCTAGGTCCCTAACTTCACCAACTCATCCTTTTCCCCTTCCCATCACCATCACCACCAGACCTAAAAGCTTAACTTAAACCCTAAAGTTAACCTCATCTCCTCCTCCATCACCAGCATCCCTCCCATCATCATCATCATCTCCTTCCTCTTTCTTCATTAGCACTGAACCTCCACCACTGTAACCATAACTTCTACAGTTCTACTCCACCATTTTTCTTTGTGTTTATTCGGGGATTACTTTCCTAAGATAGTTAAGGGAGAAATTTGTTTAGAAATGGTAACTAGTTAAAATATTTATGGATAACCATGTTCAATAAGAAAAATCTAATGCATAAGGGCACATAATTAGTAGCTTAACGCGATCCTAAACCCCATTACGTGGGGGTTAAACTGATGAAAAACCTTTCGCAAGGGGGTTTATCTACAAGCACCATTATAGGACATGGGGGCTGTCTAAAATTTACCCATTCAGACTTGGAACCAAGCATCTCCATTTTCTCTCTAATCCTTGGGAATCTTGGAGAAGGAAACTTAAAGGAAATTTTAATCATGTAATGCATCAATAATGTCTCTTACTTGGATCACTTGGGAAGAAAAATATGGCAGGATTCTTTCCTAATAAGTTCCGATTATCACTTTACAATCTGTCTTATTTCACATTATATGAAGTCTACGACAGGTTTATCTTTGTTGCATGTTGTGATACAAAGCAATTGGTGACCAACCATTCATAAGCTCAAGCTTTGCATAAACATAAAGTGCTCTAGCATGGTGTTTAACTTCTCTTGCTTCTTAACGTCAGCCTATGGCTGGTCTTTGATGTTGTTTTACCTTTAATTGACTCTTATCTAGCCAGAAGTCGCCGTGACCATATCCTTTCTTTTGCAAAGAAACATTCATCACTAAATAGAACCTTGGATTATTGTATACGAACACTAGTTTCTAAGTGCCACATTTTAGTGTGTCAAATATCCATTGATGATCCATGTTTTGCATGGACACCTTCTATAGTTACCTACTAAGGTAATGAATTTCATAGTACTTAAAGAAGCTTAAAGAAAAAAAATTAACAAATTAGGATAGCTCTCATGACATCTTTCATCACTCTCCTTATCTCAAAAGGTCCCGTTACTAATCAGAACCAGGTTTCAAAGAAAATAGAGGGGAAATTGGATGCTCAATGCTCAACAATTCGATTCCTGAAAGAAACATGTAGAGAGAGAAAACCTGAATCAAAGAAAATGACTAGCTTGTGTTATAAATAACTGTCCAAATATAAGGTTCCTCCTGGTAATTACAGATAAAAAAATTGGATGTTACCTTTGGGATACGCAATGGGTTTTTAGAAGCATAATCACACAATTTACTGATCTTTCTGTGATCTGGTTCTTCATCCTGCAAGTTAAACAATTATATCTAGATCAGTTTCTATGTGCCAGGACTAAGGAACAACAAAACTATACTAAATCTCGGATCATAACCTTTAACATTTAGATTCTGGAAATTAAAATTTAGAATCATTAGCGGTCACATTGCTCCCTTCACAACACAAAACTAAAAAACCAAACCAGGTGAAAACTACCAGACATTTCAACAAAGACCTGTCTGTGATGTCAGAGAAAGATATCAGAGCTTAAAGGGGAAACCAAAGAAAATACACTGAAAATTTTTAAAAAGGAGCTGATATATCATTCTAGACTAGTGCACCTGTGCAGATAAGCACATATGTGCAAATGCATATAGATAATTATACCCAGAAGTAGAAACACAAGTTAAAGGGAACACCATCAGATATATAGGTACACCTTGATTATCCTATTGAGGAACAGAAATGTAAGCTAAAGGGCCACCTCTACGGAGTCAATATAATTGTGTATATGTGATTCTCTGTTTACCAACTTAATAGGACAAACTTTTGAAATAATCTTATTTTAAAAATTATTTATAAAACCAGACCTCTCCCCGAAATAATTCCAAAAATCGACCTGACGTGCCACGTTGGCGCCAAGTCGGCCAACGGTCGACTCGAGGCGCCGCGCTGCTGAAAGGTTTTCACAAAAGTCCGTCTTTGATAAAAACGTAGATATTTCAAGTACAGCCTTGGCAAGGCCGAACTTCCTTCCCTTAGCCAATTAAAAAAATGAAATATGATCTCTTGGCAAAAATTTAAAAAAAACATAGAATAAAAGTCCGGCCTTGCAAGGGCCGGACTTTTATTCTGTGTTCTTTTTAAAAAATTTGGCGAGTAGCTCCCTTGACCAAAATTTTTTAAAAAAAATGGAATAAAAGTCCGGCCGGACTTTTAGTCCATGTTTTTTAAAAAAATTGGCCAAGGAAAAAAACATGAAATAAAAGTCCGGCCCAACCAAGGCTGGACTTTTATTCCATGTTTTTTTTTTTTTTTTTTGCCCCAAGAGAACATACTCATTTCCATCTTTTTTTTTTTTTAAGTCCGGCCTTGACAAGGTCGGACTTTTAAAAAACATGAATTTCAAAGTCTGGTCTTGACAAGGCCAGACTTTTGTGAAAGCCCTCCAGCAATATGACACGCCAAGCTGGCGCCCCGAGTCGACCATTGGCCGACATAGCGCTGACGTGGCACATCAAAGGTCGGTTTTTTGAATTAATTTGGGGAGAGGTCTGATTTGATAAATATTTTTTAAAATAGGGATATTTCAAAATTTTGCCCAACCTAGTAACGATAGGATTTATATCATAAGTGAATGCAACATAAATGTTTCATAACAGTTATAAGATGCCACTTTCTTTAAATCTCAAATACAGCCTGCCCATTCTGACTATGAGTTTCCAAGGATCGAACTCGGTAATTCTAGCTCGTGGGAAGCTTCATTTCAACCAGTGCCCATCGAAGCATTGCTCAGGTCATTCATTCTATGACCAATCCATTAGTATTCCGCCTTGCATTAACATGATTTCAAGGATAAAACCCTATTTCACTATCAATTTTGAATTTGTGATCAAAAAAATGCAAAACAAATGACCAAAAATGCATTTCAATTGCTCTTACAAACAATAACACAGAACCGACCATAAATTCGAAAAGAAAAGTTAAACCTGCGTTGGGGGGAAAATATCTGATAGAATCTTCTTGTACCGCTTAACCGGATGCCTAGACCTTGTTCGCAGTGAAGGGCAGAAGAAGCACAAGCTCTCGCAAACCGGAAATACAGTCCTCGACACGATCCCCATCTTTTCTCAATCGAAATGAAGCTATCTTTCCTCTTTTCTCACGACCAAGCAAAATGATTCCTTTCTTGTTTGGCACAATTGGTAACAATGTGGAAGCTGCATTGCAAAAAGAATCAATTCATTATATGAATCGACAAAATACATCATATCATAACCTCATTTGTTGTATTAATAACCAGAATGTAGAACAGAATAGTTTAGTTAAATGATTTCGAAATAATTAAACAGTTGAGGGAACATGGGAAAAGGAATTTGATTGGAGAAATTTGAGAAAATTTACCTGTGAATTGGGGGTTGAAGGAGAGGGTGGGAATCCCTTGAAAGCTATGCAGGCAAGCACGAGCACGGGATAACCGACATCCTCCAACACGAAATGGGTGTTGAGATTTTTGGGAGGAAGAAGGAAAAAACATCGCTTCTTCCCATTCGTTTTTGTTTGGAGAGGAGCCCGCCCATTGCGGATAAAAAATTTAACCTAAAAATAACAAATGTCATCCCTTTCTCTTTTCTGTTTAGTGCTTTTAAAAAAATAATAATAAATAATTAATTTTAAAATCAACCTCCTCCTAAATTAATTCTAAACACCAATCTCTGGCCCACCACGTCAGCAAGAGGGCGGTTCTCCCCGCCAATGTGGCGTCCGTGGGTGGCCAGCTCAATTTTGGATTTATCCGGGGGTGCCAACTTCGGCTGAAATTTTTTTTTTTTTCTATGTATTTGTTCGTTCGGGGTTACCTCGGATGAGTGAAATATTTTTTTTAAATTTTGGCTTGTCCCGAGGTTGCCAACCCCGAACAAGTCTGACTTGGGCAAAAAATTGTCAAGTTCTGTTCATTCAGAGTTGTCAACCCCGAACAAATGAAAAATATTTTTATTTATTTATTTAAGCTTTTTCTGTCTCCAAACAAAAAAAGAATTAAGAGAATTGTCATTACATCATTATAGTAGAGTGGTGAGAGTTCATGCTTGTCACATGGGTAACTCGGGTTCGTACCTTGGTGACAACACTTTTTCAATTGTTAAAAAAAGAATAAAAAAATCTAATTAATGTTTTAGGATTCAAACCGACAACTTATGAATTTTAAATCCTCCACTCTACCAACTGAGCTAAATTCAGATCTAAACAGAAAAGGTAGAAAATGAGGGGGAAAAAATATTTGTCCGGAGTTGGTAACTCCGGACGAAGCAGACTTGGGCTAAATTGCCCAAGTCAGGTTCGTTCGGGGTTGCCAATCTCGGACGAAGCAAAAATTCACGAAAAAAGTAATATTGCTTCGTCCGGGTTTGTCAGCCCTGAACAAAGAAATACACAGGCAAAAAATTGCTCCTTCGGGGTTGTAAGGAGCAAAGAATGACCTAACGCCGCGCGGGCGCCACGCTGGCATGGCGAACTATCTCGTCGCCAACGTGACGTGTCAGATGTCGGTTTTTGGAATTAATTTGAGGGGTAAATTAAAATTTATATGTCCGGAGTTGGCAAACACGGACGAAGTAGATTTTGCCCAAGTCAGGTTTGTTTGGAGTTGCCAACCCCGGACATAGCAGATTTTGCCCAAGTCAGGTTTGTTCGGGGTTGCCAACCCGAATGAAGCCAAAATTCAGAAAAAAGATAATATTGCTACGTCTGGGGTTGCAACCCCGGACGAAACAATACACAGGCAAAAAAATTGCTTCGTTCGGGACTGTCAACCCAGACGAAGTAAAAAATGACTCGACGCTGCGTGGGTGTCACTTTGGCAGGGTGAATCGGCCCGCCGTCGTCGTGGCGTGTTAAAGATCTGTTTTTGAAATTAATTTGGAGGGAGGTCCGTTTTTAGAATTAATTATTTGTTGGGTTTTTTGAAGGGAAAAAGCGCTTCTATTTAACCTGGCATGAATGAAACCGGGCGTTGATCTGATTATCATTATGCATACAAAATCTTAACTTTACATAAAGATGATTTTCTTTTTTCCTTTTTCACTTGTTTTGAGAAAAGCCTCTAGTTACTATATATATTCAGATAAGGGCAATTTTTCAAAAAAAAATTTTAATTTTAAAAATTGACCCCTCCCAAAAGTATTTCCAAAAACCGTCCTCTGACACGCCATGTCGGCAACGGGGCGTGTCACCCGCGCTGGTGAAGGTGGTAGTTTCTTTGTCCGGGATGCCAACCCCCGAGCAAAGATTATATTTTTGTTTTGGCCAGTTTGTTCTTTGACCGGGGGTGCCAACTCCGGTCAAGAACTTTTTTTTTTTGGGTTGTGCCCGGGGTTGCCAAACCCACACGGGTTTTTTTTTGCCCAAGTAATCTTTGTCAGGGTTGCCAACCCGAATAAAGAATACTTGACAAAAATTATCAGCTCTCAGCTGAGCTTCAACGAGAGGGTCTCACGTCTATAAAACTCTCCCCTTCTCACTCTCTCCCTCACATAACTCTTGATCCCCTTCTCATCCTCGCCCTCTCTTTGTCCTAACCCTGACTCGTTGCGCCGCCGTCCTCGGTGAGACCTCCCTCACTCAACTGTCTTTCTATCTCTCCTCTCTCTATTATACTCCCGCCATCATTGCTCTAACCCCGCCACTGCCACACGCCCTCTCTCTACCACAGACTCTCTCTTGTTGTGCGCGCAGACAAATCACAACAACAAACCAACAGAGAATCCTCAGATCTCCTAGCACAATGAAATCAATCACAACCAAGAAGAGAGTCACCCAATCGCAAACAACAGATCTAACGAGGTTCGGCCTCAATGCCTACGTCCTCGGGGCATCTATGGAGAGAGTTTTCTATATGGAAGATGATTACAATAACTCTAAGTCTCTTTGAATGCAAGAGTACTCAGAGCTGATACAATTTTCGCAGAGATCCTAAACCCTAGAAATCCTTTAGGCTTAAATACCTCATACAACGGATCAGCAGAAATAAACCCAGAACCCGCATGTCGGTCGACCGGGACGGTCGACCGACCTCCCAATTATCCAATACCGGTCGACCGGGCCGGTCGACCGAAAAACCCGAGAGTTGGGGTTTGTCAGTCACAGGCTTCCGGTCGACTGGGCCGGTCGACCGCGCAAACCCGAGAGCTCTGTCTTTTGCAGATAGAGTGTTGCGGTCGACCGGGCCGGTCGACGCTCAAATCATGTGCACATCGGTCGACCGGGCCGGTCGACCGACCTCTGTCTTTTCTGCTGCTGCTTTTTCCTGCCCGCTGTTCCTTCGCCTTTCGTCGTAGACTCCTTGGCAATCTTCAACAGCACCTGCATGAATTCACCTCCTCTACTGTACTCTCTCCTCCAACAATTCTCCACCTCGGTGAAGATTTCCAAATCTGAGCCGAATTCCGACTCAATAGCGGCTGCACCAACCCGGTTGCCTACGTACCCCTTGCCCAAGGGATCAAGCCGTCCGTAGTTCACCCAAATAAGCTTCAGCAAGCTCATTTCACCTGAAGGACATGGAGCAAGTCTTTGCAGTGTGCAAACTTCACCCCCGACACCACCTTTGTTAGCATATCGGCCGGATTCTCCGAAGTGTGAACTTTCAACAAGTCAATGTCACCTTCTTCTAGAATCTCCCGTACAAAGTGATATCTGACATCAATATGCTTCGTCCTTGCATGATAGACCTGGTTCCTTGCCAAGTAGATGGCACTCATGCTATCACAGTTTATCTTCAAAATATCCTGTTCCACACCCAGATCATCAAGTAATCCCTGAAGCCAGATTGCCTCCTTCATGGCCTCTGTCAAAGCCATATATTCAGCCTCTGTGGTCGACAACGCAACTGTAGACTGAAGTGTGAAGCGCCAACTCACCGGTGCCTGCGAGAATGTGAAGACATATCCCGTCGTCTACCGGCGTTTGTCAAGATCACCTGCATAGTCTGAATCCACATAACCTATGCATTCCTGCTTTCCGGTGTTGTCCTTCTCGAATACCAGGCCTACATCAACAGTTCCCTTGATGTACCTCAGAATCCATTTCACAGCTTCCAATGACTCTGTCCAGGATCATGCATGTATCGACTCACCATGGAGACTGCCTGTGAAATATCTGGCCTCGTACACACCATTGCATACATCAAGCTACCCACTGCATTAGCATATGGAACATGAGACATATGCTCACGCTCTTGAACACACCTTGGAGACATCTTTGCTGACAACTTGAAGTGCGGCGCCATTGGTGTACTAACAGTCTTAGTATCTTTCCCGATATTAAACCTCTGCAGTACCTTCTCCAGATAGCCCTTCTGAGTCAAGCTTATCCTGCCAGCATCCCTGTCCCTTGTGATCTCCATGCCCAATATTTTTCTTGCTTCCCCCAGGTCCTTCATCTCGAACTCAGACGATAACGTCTTCTTTAGAGAATCAATAGCAGATCTTGACCTAGAAGCAATCAGCATATCATCTACATAGAGAAGTAGATAGATATACTCCCCTGATGGTAACTTGTTGTAGTACACACATGGGTCGAAGTGGCTTCGTGTGTACTTCTTCTTCCTGATGAAGCTGTCAAATCGCTTGTACCACTGTCTAGGAGACTGCTTCAAACCGTACAGCGATTTCTTCAGCTTACATACCAACTCCTCTTTCCCTGCAGCTTTGTAACCTGTGGGCTGATTCATATAGATCTCCTCCTCAAGATCGCCGTGGAGAAAGGCGGTCTTCACATCAAGTTGGTCAAGGTCCAACTCATTCTGCGCCACCAAAGCCAATAGAATCCGAATAGACGAGTGCTTCACTACAGGGGAGAACACCTCGTTGTAGTCGATTCCTTCTCTCTGTGCGTAGCCTTTAGCCACCAGCCTTGCCTTGTAGCGCACTTTATCTTCTTGGAGTGATCCCTACTTCTTAGCAAATACCCACTTGCACCCTATGGCCTTCTTCCCCTTGGGCAACTTGGTCAGTTCCCATGTGTTGTTCTTATAAAGAGATTGCATCTCTTCATTCATGGCCCCTTTCCATAACTCAGCTTCTGAACTAATCTCAGCTTCCCTGAAAGTAGATGGAATAGCCTCTTCAACAACTGGAAGTGCATATGAAACAACCATATCGGTGGTGAGCCAGCCTGATCTCCTAGTATTCCTCCGTGGTCTTCCAACTGCAGTATTATCTGGAACAGTACCCATGACCTGCTCCTGATCCTCTTCAACAACTTCAGCATCTTCTTCTGCAACTTGATCACCTCCCTGTGTCACCTCAGGTATGATCTTCACTGACACTGATTCCTCTAGAGATAGTGGATTTGCATCACTCTCCACCTGCTGCAATAGCTCCTTGGTCTTGTTGGTCTCCACCTGCTGAGAGACCATAGGCTTCATCATCGAGGCTTCATCAAATGTGACATCCCTGCTGATTATGAACTTGTTGTCCTGTTGGTCCCAAATCTTGAACCCCTTAGTTCCTCGCTTAAAGCCAACGAACACCCCTTTCTTGCTCTTGGATCCAACTTGTCTTCTTTGACATGGTAGTAGGCTGGACATCCGAAGACCCGTAGCAAATCATAGTCCATAGCAGCTTTTCCTGACCAAGCTTCAAGAGGAGTCTTCCCCCCTATTGCAGACGACGACAACCTGTTCACAAAATGGCATGCATACACCAAAGCTTCAGCCCAAAACTTCTTTGGCAATCCTGCATTTGACAACATGCACCGAACCTTCTCTAGCAAAGTCCGGTTCATTCTTTCAGCCACCCCATTCTGTTGCGGAGTTTCCCTTACTGTGAAGTGTCTCTCTATGCCCTCATCTAGACATAGCTGTAGGAAAGGATCTGATTTATACTCTCCTCCGTTGTCAGAACGAAGGACCTTGACCTTCCTTCCCGTGCTTCTCTCCTGATTAGCCTTCCACTTCACAAACACTTCTAGGACTTCACTTTTGTGTCGCATGGTGTACACCCAACATCGCCTAGAATAGTCATCAATGAACGACACAAAATAGTGGTTACCTCCAATTGATGCAGTCTTGGAAGGTCCCCATACATCCGTGTGAACATAGTCAAGAACACCTTCGGTGCAGTGTGAAGCTGTGCCAAACTTCACCTTCGTCTTCTTGCCGATGACGCAATGTTCACATAGATCCAACTTGCAGGTCTCTGTACCCTTCAGCAGCCCTTTCCTGACAAGAGCTTGCATCGATTTCTCCCCTGCATGTCCCAGCCTCATGTGCCATAGCCGGGTTAGATCTTCCTTCTGACTGGTAGAAGCTGCCACCTGTCCTGTCACTGTACTACCCTTCAAGTAATACAGGTTATTCCGACGATCAGCCTTCAACACTACCATTGAACCCTTTGTCATTTTAAGGACTCCCTCCTTAATAGACACTCCTAGGCCCAATGATTTCAAAGCACCTACTGAGATCAAGTTCCTCTTCAGCTGGGGTACATATCTCACTTCTTTCAGCTCCCTCACCATCCCGTCAAACATCCTGATCGGAATAGTGCCTACACCCTCCATGATGCACGGATGATCGTCGCCCATGACGACCGAACACCCCTCCAACTTCTCAAGACTGGTAAACCAATCTCGATTAGGGCATACATGATATGTAGCACCTGTGTCCAGGATCCACTCTTTATCCACCGAGTAACCTACAACAGGAGTAGTCACTGAAAAAGAGAACTCTGAAGAATCTGAATCTGCTCCATCTGCCTGTGATTTACCGCTTGTAGCCTTTGTCACCCTTGCCAGATTTGCCTCAGACTTTGATTCCTTCTTCTTCCCTTATACTTTGGACAGTCAACCTTCCAGTGCCCAATTTCTTTGCAGTGCATGCACTGGTTTTCTTAAGATCCCTGAAGCCCGACCTAGACTTTGATCTTCCTCTCATCTCCTTGCCTTTTCTTGATGAACTCCTGCCTCTTACTTCCAAAGCCTCCGCTGATGAACCTGACTGACCAGAATGTCTCTCATTCTTCCTTGTCTCATAACTCATCAGTGCAGACGATATTTCATCATAAACTAAGGTTTGCCTTCCATTTATGAATGTCATAGTGAATGTCTCATACTCCTCCGGTGGGAGTGAGTTCAGGAGAATGACTGACTTGTCTTCCTCACTTACAGTGACATCCACATTCAGCAAGTCTGTAAGAAGCTTCGTATATCGGTTGATGTGCTCGTTTACTGTGCTTCCCTTCTGCATCCTGAACTGATACAGTTTACTCTTCAGCTGCAACCTAGACTCCATACTCTTTGTCAGGTACTTCTTCTCAAGAGTATTCCACAGTTTCTTAGCTGAAGTCTCATGTTGTACAAGATATTTGATGTCTTGTGACAAGCATGAACGTATCAACCCACATGCCGACCTGTTCATCTTCGCCCACTCTTCATCAGTGGTAGTGGTCTTCTTCCTCTCTAATAGGAGCGTGTCCTCGAGGTTCTGTGCATTCAATGCATCCATGACCTCACACCTCCACATCCCGAAATTATTAGTTCCATTGAACTTGACAACTTCGATCCTTGAGTGATTCATTGTTTTAACGGAAGTAGTTTCTTCTGCCATTGAGATCTACCTTTGATTCTCTATTTATGCGGAAGAATAACCAAATTGAAGATAGATCTCTACTCAGATAAAATGAGATTTTTACCTGCCTCTCGAAACCCTAGATCGAGTTTCTCACCGGATCTACTCCAAACACTGATTCAACAAGCCCTCCTTGCGTTCTCCTGAGATCGACACACGATCTCCTCGAACACCAATACCTCTGACCTGAGATCGACACACGATCTCCACCTGATCAGATCTGGAGCCCTTCGAATCCTCAGAATCCCAAGCGTAACCTGGAGCTCTGATACCACTTGTTGTGCGCGCAGACAAATCACAACAACAAACCAACAGAGAATCCTCAGATCTCCTAGCACAATGAAATCAATCACAACCAAGAAGAGAGTCACCCAATCGCAAACAACAGATCTAACGAGGTTCGGCCTCAATGCCTACGTCCTCGGGGCAATCTATGGAGAGAGTTTTCTATATGGAAGATGATTACAATAACTCTAAGTCTCTTTGAATGCAAGAGTACTCAGAGCTGATACAATTTTCGCAGAGATCCTAAACCCTAGAAATCCTTTAGGCTTAAATACCTCATACAACGGATCAGCAGAAATAAACCCAGAACCCGCATGTCGGTCGACCGGGACGGTCGACCGACCTCCCAATTATCCAATACGGTCGACCGGGCCGGTCGACCGAAAAAACCTGAGAGTTGGGGTTTGTCAGTCACAGGCTTCCGGTCGACTGGGCCGGTCGACCGCGCAAACCCGAGAGCTCTGTCTTTTGCAGATAGAGTGTTGCGGTCGACCGGGCCGGTCGACCGCTCAAATCCTGTGCACATCGGTCGACCGGGCCGGTCGACCGACCTCTGTCTTTTCTGCTGCTGCTGCTTTTTCCTGCCCGCTGTTCCTTCGCCTTTCGTCGTAGACTCCTTGGCAATCTTCAACAGCACCTGGCATGAATTCACCTCCTCTACTGTACTCTCTCCTCCAACATCTCTCTCCCCTCTTTCTCTCCCATTCTCCTCACTCTCATTTCCCCTGGCTCGTTCGGCCCCCACGCCCCCATCTCTCTCTGCCACAGTCTATCACCTCTTCCCCTAACCCACTGGACTCCCACGCCCTCTCTCTGCCATGGTCTTTCTCTGCTACAATTCATTTTAATTTTTGTAATTTAGGGAATATTAACAAATAAGTTTAATTCTATCCATGCAGATTTAGACCAAAGGAAGGATTATTTATCTCTTCTATGAGTTTGTCTCTTTTTCGGTGACAGAGTTTACTTTGAGTTAAGTGGCATTGTTAATCTGAAATTATTTTCCGTGCCTTGGTATTATTATTTTCGTATTATTATTTTCGATTAAATTCTAATGCCTAAAGCAATTTGATAATTTTTTGTTCCATCTACTAAATTAGGTACATTGTCTAGTACTAATGTCTCTCTTCTTAGTTGGTTTAATGGTACACTAACAATAGGTAGGGATAAATAACTCAATATATGTTAATGCAGCAGTAAAACTCATGATTATCAGAAAATCAATCACAAGGCGTGAATTGGTGGAGAAAATCCATCAAATCACCAAAATTAATCCAAATGAGCATCATATTCACTTGACATGCCATTGATCAGTAGCACAAGGGCATTTTCAAGCAGTAGGAATATCAGACGAGATGACACATAAGTAATACTTTAATTGTACCCGAGAAAGAATTCGATAGAGTTATATGTGAAGAAAGATATTTTGAGCCATTTAATACATGAAGGTCATGGAGAATTCACATGTATACTCGATTTGGACAATAAATCAATGGTCTTCATGACCTCGATATATAATACGTAAGTAATCGTGAATTTTATTCTGATATTTATATTTCTCTTTGTACTTAGTATTCAGATGATATTAATATTTGATCAGTCCTATAAATTTGGCTCAAGTAGGGGAGATGTGTCACAATATGTCGAAATCATATGTGTACCCATACATAATGTATTTATCCTTCGTTCAAACGTCATAGGTTGACTCAACAAACCTCACACTTGAGATGAATTTTACACTAACGAAGCATCGAAGTCCAAATAGGTAAAAATCTACCTAATTGAATTCTTCACTTATGCACAATGATGACATCCTAACTTTAAAGTATTGTTTACAAATCTTATATAGGTAGAAATTATACTCAACTGGCATGAGTGCTCTCTTTAATATGGAATACATTTGATGCATTCAACATCAATGCACAATGACACTGATGAAGGTGATAATGCGGCGCAGAAAACAATGATTATGATGACTCCGATGGAGTGATGAGGTGCTGTAAGGAAAAAAACACGCAAGTTGCATCGTAAGATATTGAAGACGATACCGAGCAGGTTGAGGGTGGGCAGGCCAGAACTCCACTGATCTGTTTTGAGATTGTGGAGATGTGTATTCCAGATCAAGTCCTCCATCATTTCGAGCTTACACAGTATATCCCTGATGTCGTCGACCAATTGGCTCAGATTAACCGCGTAAGCAAATGTCGGTGTGATTGGGGGCAGGAGCTCAGTGCTTATATTAGTCGATGGGATGATCGAGCCAATAAGCTTTAGAGATAGAGATATCCCCCTCACACTACCCTCAGATTACATGAGCCGGTGTTGGGGCCCTAAAAATTTAAGAAGGCCCTAAAAAGTCAAGAAAGAGAGGAGTAAGGTGAAGGTGCTAGAGAGAAGGTATACTCTTATAATTTAGGTGTAGATTCAAGGGAAAGGTGATACTAATTGTTGCGTGTATAACCCAGGATACCGTACTCATTATGATTTAGTAGATACGGAGATCCCCACCGACGACCTCAAGCACGCTATGAGATCGATTATCTCGAGCACACAAGATGAATATTAAAAGATACAAGAAGAAGAACACAAAATTTAACGTGATTCAGCCCAAACTTAGCCTACGTCTACGGGGAGAGAACTTGAGAGAGTTTTATTAATAAACTTGATACAGAGAGATCTAACCTTTCTTTTGATGACACAAGAATATTCATCTTCCCCTTGAATCTATGCCTAAATTACAAGAGTATACCTTCTCTCTATGCGGCTTCACCTTACTCCTCTCTTTCTTGCTTTTTAGGGCCTTACATTATTATTCACCATAACTTTGTTCTCCTCTTCTGCTCCAATTTACAATGCTGGGTTAGAACCTTTATTTATAGGATTTTATAATACGACTATTATTTAAACTATGAGATAATCTTGGTCATTGGATACTTGAAGAATCTTGATCAATCTTCCAGATTTTTTTTAATCTTTAGAAACAAATTTTTATTGAATAGGAATTGAATATGGTTCATACCCCTCTTGAAAAGGAAACTCGCAATCACCTGAAAAGGAAACTATTTCACCTTGATTTTCTTCTTCTGCTTCAAGCCATCGTCTTCTCAAACTCAATTGAATTTTCTTGGATCACCATCTCTTCTTGAAAAACAAGGCAAAATCCTAACAGTGCACGCAAGCGCACGTGGACTTGAAGTAAACATTTATAACTTTTTTATATAGCTAAGAAATTTATGGGTTATTTCACACTTGTTTTTTTATTTTTAACATTAACTTTAGCTTCTCTGTAGATTCTAATAAACAATTAATAAATTCATATTGTCCATGAGGTATTAATATTAAGTTAGATCATTTAACATTGCAGTTAAAAATCAATAGAAAGACGCTAAAAAACATGATATATCTATACGCTATACTCTCCCTCTAAAGTTGATACAGTAGAGATGCACTTCGCAAAATTTCATAGTTTGAAATAATATAAGTATTCCATTGCGCTCCGATATAGATTTTAGTTGTCAAAAGATTAAAGTGAAAAACATATAAATTTGTAATGTTTGCAGTATATATTTTTATTTTAGATATATCTCTGAATCCTTCTCTAAATTTCTTATGCATGCTAATGAATATATAATAGTGAAAAAAATTTGAGAATGTTAAAATGAGATCTTGTAATCACTCATAACTTAAGGTGGTAAAAGGAAAAGTGCTCAAAGAATATATATTTATATACTTATAATCTATCTTTATATGTAACAATATAGTGTTCCCTTTTCCTTCAAGTCTATTCGACACTAAAGAGAGTAATCTTTTGTTTATTTTATATTTATGTTAAAATTTATTTTTATATTCATTTATTAAAATAAATGTAAAATTTATTATATTTGGACTTAAAAAGAAACTGAACTAAATCTATTCATATTCAAATAAAAACATCCTTCATTTTTTTCTTTTTTCTTTTTTTAAAAGAGAGGGTACGTCATGCTCTTGAACTGGGGATCTTTTAGAACCCAGTCCTCGGGTTTATAAGTAAGTCAGGTTTTTTTTGACAATCAACCATTCTAAACACTTGATTCTCTGTTCTCTCTTTTCGCTTTCTCGAGAGAATACCATGTGTTCATAAAATTGATATAAACAACTAGAAACTCTATGTTAGATAGATAAAATTGATTCAATGAGGGAATGATTTTTCACTGCTTATGCGAAAGAAATCTTGACTTTTAAAATAACTCTATCTCTCTCTCCCTCTCTAAGATTAGAACACCATAGATGAAAGCCGTAAAATATGTAAAAAGTTAATGCAATATTGTTGTTCTCCTTGCACTTTCTTATTTAAAAAAAAAATCTTATGTAGCTTCTTTTTTTCACTCTTTAACTAGTGTTCGACAGTCTGAAAATAAGGGTCAAATCATGAAAGTGCAGTCACCTCTCCAAAACGAAGACATCATCAAGGAGACACCTGTTTGTTTCCCCGCAAAACGCCGCAAAACCGCAAGTCGTAAAACTCTTTTTCATTTTCAGCTGTTTGTTTCGTTGCAAAACATTTCGCAAAATACAACTCTCATTTCCCACTTGCAGTTGCTACAGTTAAATTGTGGTCATATAAATCTCACTTTTACACTCAAATTTTCCCACTTGCAACTGCTACAGTTAATTTTGTGGTCATGTAAATTCTACTTGTAATACATTCGTAGTGCCAAAGCAGTTACTTGATAATCAATATATAATTTAATATTATTAAATATTTAATATATTTAATATTTTTAATAGTGTTTAATTTCTTACCGAATTATTTTATACTGGTATTTTTTAGTTTTTATTATTTTTAAGATTGTTTTAATATTTACTATTTTATTATTTTAATTTAATATATAATTTAATATTGTTATTTAATACTTTATTATTTATTAATATTTACACCAATTTTCTTAATATTTTATTTAAATTTAATATTTTATTAATATAACAATAATGTGTTTAATATAAAATTATTATATATTTAATTTATTTATTTCTTAATATAAATAATTACTTTATTAATATTATAATATACTTTAAAATTATATTAATATTTTATTATGTTAATATTGTAATAATTCATTATAATAATATCATAATAATATTTCATTATTAAATTTATAATTATATTTTACTTTGTTAACTTTATATTTTTATAATATTACGATATTATTATCATAAAATTTAATATTATAATAATCTTAAGTATTTTATAATATTATAATATTATAACTATATTTTATTAATTTTCTTAAGATTTTTTTAATATTTATGTTTTATTAGTATCCTTAAAATTTTATTCAGTTTCTTTAGATTTTCTTAAAATTTTATAATTACTTATTTAGTTAATATTGTAGTAATATTTTACTAATTTTACTAATATTTTATTAATATTATTGTTATAAATAAAATATTAAGATTATTAATTTTTTATCTCAAATTTATTAATACAATTTAATTTGTAATAGTAGATTTAATTTAATAGTATTTATAATATTTAAATTACTACTACAGTTAATTTTGTGGTCAACTTTTCCACTTACACTTTTACATTACCAACCAAACACCGTAAAACACAATATACTTTATCATTTACACTTTCATTTTATCAACCAAACACCGTAAAACACAATATACTTTTCCATTTACACTCCACTTTATCAACCAAACACCGTAAAACACAATATATTTTCTCTGCTACAGTTCATTTTTTCCATTCTCATTTTACGACTTACGACTTGCGACATTTTGCAACGAAACAAACAGGCCAGTATATGACAAGTCAAATGAAAAATGTGAAAGTGACATATAGGATACCTTTCAATTTTATAAAAAAGTGTTACTTTGGGCTTTAAAGATAGGAAGTGGGAAATGAGAATGTGAAAGTATCAAATGCATTGGGATCACTGTTCCCGAGCAATTCTTATATCCTGTATCTTGAAAGAAAGTTACTTTTATACTTTAGCTATTTTTTCGAATTGCCAAACACCATTTCAAAATACTTTCTCATTTTTAAATCAAAAATATATAAAAAAAAACCTTTTTTTCCTTTTAGTTTTCCTGTATTCGGATTATCACACCTTTGTTATTTTCTAAATAAACGAGAGCACTTAGAGTTGTACTTTGTAAATAGCTTATATAATTTATTTAGACAACCAATATATACGATCATAATCATAATGATTATTCCTTTTTATTTATTTTTTACTCAAAATGTGCATCGAACAGAGTGTAGGCCGTCTAAAAATCATTAAAGACAAGTCGTCAGAAGCAGAGTCCCAAACTCCAGACGCAGGGCTAATCATAGCCATCAAAGCAGCGCCAAGACGCGAGGATCAAAACCCGCGTCTCAACAGCACTGCAGCACCAAGGCGCGAGGGCCGAAACCCGCGTCTCAGCAGCACTGCAGCACCAAGGCGCGAGGGCCTAGACCCGCGTCTCAGCAGCACTGCGGCACCAAGGCGCGAGGGTCGAAACCCGCGTCTCAGTTATAACTGCCCTTTTTATGGGGTCAATCACTGCCCACGTAACGGGGAAGTTAACCCCCATTATGGAGCATTTTTAGGGGGCACGTTCGCCCCTGAAACCTCTATAAATAGACCCGTTGCTATGGAGAAAGGGTCGATCAATTAGATTAGAGAATTCAGGGAGAAGAACTTAACTTAAGAGCTTCCACAGAGAAGGAAAGAGAATTCAACTCTTCAAGTAACTTGCTGCGTACAAGTTAATCTTTGCTTATAATCTCTTTGAGATTTCTGGTTGACAGAGCTGTGTTACTCCGTCCGCCAACCGAAGAGAAGATCCCCAAAAGTTCCTGACGTTCACCCGGTCAACGAAAAATAAGACTCACTTTCCACCGCCACCTGAAGAACCCAGCATTAAATAAAGGGAGGATTCAAGACTCAATATCCTCCCTCTCTTGTAATCGGAGTATAAGTCCGTTGTAATTTTCAATTGATTCAAGGAAATTTTACGCGAATTATTCTCCCACCAAATAAGAGATGGCGACTCCGCTGGGGACTACTTTCTCCACTGATGAGTAAGTGGTGGCGCAAGATGACGTCATTTACATGGGAAAAACGGTCGAATCATTCGTCGTGGAATTCGATCAAGCAAAATATGAAAAGTTCCTTTCTTCCGGCTTCAAGAGCCCAAAGGCCCGTGCCTACCGCAGGGTCTCTACGGGGATTTGCCCTGAAGTCCGCTCTGAGATTCTCTCAGACGCGGCTCCTGTGAAGGAGGTCGTGGCTAAACGCGTCAGGTGTAACGCCCGCACCAACGTCTCTCAGGAGACCCGCGTGGTCAACCTTTCCGGTGTCCCGCCAGTCCATCCTCTTCCTCAGCACCAGGTCGTCGGGGGTTCCCTTCCACCCCCACGACGGAACCAGAACGCTGAACGGCAGCAGAGAAGGCGTGCGCGTCAACTACAAGTTGGAACGACCAATTGCCCAACGGAAGTAGGACGCGAGGTCCAGACCAGCGTCTCCTCTGTACCTCATCCGACACGTGAAGTCCGCGTTTGGCAGCCCAAGCGTCAGGTTCACCAGTCTGGCTCTTCTGAAGCCCCACTCCCCAAACGCCAACATGAAGCTCGCGCATCTTGTCAAGCACAAGAAGCACGCGCCTCTAGGCACGGGGCCCAACAGCCCTGCGTTTCTCAAGCGTCTATGTTCAGACGCAGTAATCAGCAGCGCGAGAGCTGCGTCTCTTATCAACAAAGACGCCAAGCTCACGCTCCGAAGCCTCGACACAAGAGCTGCGTTCAGGCGCCCGGCGTCTCTGAACCCTGCGTCCCAGCTGTGCGAAGCAAGGATGCCTCCCGCCCTCAGTATTGCGAGGCTAATCTCTTTGATCCTCCTCCCACTGATCTAAGGGATTATTTGACAAAGAAGAGAAGTGCTAATCGAATCACTTCGCCATGTTACTGCGAGCGGCTTATCACAATGCTCTCTTAATGCCGTTGCAGTTCAGGTGCAAACGAGCAGTCTCTACTTAGACAGCTGACCCTGATTCCCCGATCAGCTAAAAGGAATCGTTCCCACAAGAGGAGGATTTTCTCTGATGCTGAATATCCTGAGCTCACTGCAAACATGACGAGTAAGAGTAGGGGAAAACAACCTGTGGTCAGCTCCGATGAGTCTGACACCGAACCAGAAGGAGTGTACCGACACACTCGCACTCGGACTGGGGCAATCCCCCGATTGACTACAATGCCCTGGCCCGGGGCATTGAGGTAGATGACTCGCATTCCGCTATTATAGAGTCAAAGGCTTCAAACTCTTCTACAGAGAAAGAGGCCTTTATCTACATGACAAGCACTTCTGAGGAGACAGCTAGACACTTGGAGCAGCAAGCCCAGGTCCAGAGGGAACAATTCGAGATGATTCGTGCTCAACAAGAATCTATCGATTCCCTCAAGCAGATGCTGGCACAGTTGCTTGAAAACAAGCGGAAGTCAACCGACAAAGCCTTCTCTAAAATGTCTAAAGGCAAACGAAAAGAGGGAGAAAGCTCATCTTCTGTACGTATAGAGGAGAAAGAGCAGCCTACTTCTGATTCGTCTAAATCCTCGTCACAAGAAAAGGACGACCGAGACCAGGGAAGGGTTCATTCTAAAAGAATGAATCAATTGGAGCAACGTCTTGAGGCCCTTACTAACCGGAAAACCCTGCAAGAAGTGGGAGTGGTCCGGCCATATCTGACCGAGTGGGATCTTAGACTAGACTGGAAGTTGGTAGAGATTTGTAATTGTAAGAGAATAAGAGTGATTTATAATAGAAGAGAGAGTGTTGAGGTGAAGTGAGATGAAAATGAATGAGGGTGGAGGGTATTTATAGAGGATTAGAGGTTAGGAGTAAATTTTTTTTTTTTTTTAATGGGCCAACGGCTCATTTTTGAGCCGTTTAGGGTTTAAAAAAATTAATTTCTAATATAGGAGGCGCAGAGTAATTTTCTTCTCTAACGTTATTATAAAAATATTGGACTAAAAAAAAAAAAAGAAGGGGGGGTCGGAGAAATTTTTCCCGACCCGATTCGTCCCGTGATTCGTCACGGGACGAATCGAATTCGTCCCGTGTAAACGGGACGGGTCAACCCGTTCGGACCCGCCCCTAAACGGGGCGGGTGCGGGTTGACCTGTGACCCGCACTGTGTGACTCCAACGAGTCGCACAGTGCGGGGCGGGGCGGGTCGACCCGCCCATTGGCCACCCCTAAGCATATGCCATCCTGTGATGATTTAATAAGGAGTTCAGATTTTCAGCACTCAAGGCTATGAAAGTTGTGTAACAGTTAGTTTACTTACGAATACATGATCAACAATTATTGAATTGTCTGAGATTGGGTTATGATTAACTAATCATAAGCATAATTATTGAAGTAATGAAAGATATAAGCATGCATTGGTTAATTTACTTGCTAATTCACAATTAATGATTTTATTTCTGTTTTTTCGCTTTTGGTTCTGGCTTTGTTCTGGCTCTGTGTGTTTTCCTGCGCATGCAATGTGGACATACCTAAAAAATCTTAATTTGACAGGTTTTGATTAGCTGGACAGCTGGACTAACCTCTCATACCAACTGATATAGCTCATGAATCCTGATCTTTGATTACTGTTTCTTACATTTGATTTTGATCCACTGGCAAATTTACACATCATGTTGATAAATATATGACAAGATGTAATTATCTAAATGAAAAGTATTATCTGTATGACCCTCCCGTCTTTCCCTCGTCTGACCTGTGTGGTCCAAAACACGCTTGAACTTCTTGACCGTGTTACCTTAATCCATAGCCTGTACTGATTTCTGTGTTCGACTCAGTCACCATTAATATGGCCATAACACTTGATTGGGACTAACTCAACTAACCATCATGCCTGACAATATAATGACCTGAACTGCATTATTCCATCTAAACTAGAATCTAACCATCGAAGTTACCAATAAAGATGCCCAACACAAAATTGAAAATTTAATTTGGTAGGGGAAGCAGTGTCAATGTTACTGATGGGGACGTTGACAATCCAAACAGGACGACGGGACTTGGAAGCCCTGTTCACGCAGTAGATGGAGATCCAATCAATGCAGAATTTGTAGTTTTTTTTAGTTAGTTGAGAGTGTGCACGTGTGGTGCACAAGTGATCTTTTAGTATTTCTTTTATTTTATTTTAGTTTCTTTTAGCGAGGCATGAGTGGTGCACGTGGACTCTTTCTATAAATACATTTGTAGGCATTTATTTTAGAATTAATGATTGAGCTATTGAAAACTTTTAACTGTATTTTTGGTTTTTTAGAAACTTTTGTGTGTGAAGCATAGAGTGGGAAAACGATTCTCCTTGGTCTGAATCCCTAACTCTTTTCTTTTTCCCAAATCCACCAAACCATAGTTTCCCTCTTCCATTCTACATCAGTTACGAACTCTTTTGATGAAAATATTTTGAGAGAGAGTCTTCCAAAGCGTCATTTAATAGATGGGATCAGAACCAAGGTACACTCGAGCTCATTTAGTGTGAAAAGAATGTTTCTTCCCTGAACTTCCTTATGTACCTTCTTTGGCCTGTAAATTTGATGCGGCAGTGAGTGATTACATGTTTGAAATAGTGTAGGAAGAACCAGAATCCAATTTAGTGTTAATTATGGTCTTGTTAGATCAATAACTACAAAAATGGTTTGACATTTAATACTTCATACATTAGCGCATTAATAAGAAGTTAGAGGTAGCTTCAATGAGGATATGATGGGTAGGTACAATCATTTGAGATGGTTGAACATGTGAAACTGAGTGCAATTGAGGCTGATGCTTTATTCAGTTAAGAGGAATGAAAATACCCTAGTTGATGGAGCAATGACAACTAGGGAGAAATGTTAGTGAACATGGATTAAAGCAGATAACAGGATTTGGTATTTGTTAATTTATTAGAAGATTCCGCGTTAGCAATGCAGAATGGAGTTAAGTGTTGCAACGAACTGATATGTTCTGATACCAATTGTTGGGATCGACGCAACAAAAAAAGAAAAGCCGGATTGTCGTGCAACGTGAAGAAGAAGAGAAGAGATAATATATTCCAAAGTAAAAAAAGCCAAAATATAATTTAACGTGGTTCCATCAATCAAACAGATCGTGTGTACGTCCACGAGAGAAGGGGAAAAATTTTATTAAAATTTTTAAGGAGTACAATGAGAAAAACTCGCACCTCTCACTAAGAAGATTACAAGTTATTTGATGACCGTCTAGGACAGCGAACTCTTATGACTAAACTTCTCTCACGAATCTCTTTCTTTTTCTTAATTATTGAATAATACATTGAAGGCTATCTCTATGGGTTATTTATATACCATAAGATCATCTTAGTCCTACACAAACTCCATCAATGCGAACAACATCGCCTCAGAAGAGAGATAAACTCAAGTTAACTCAAACTGAAAATAAATCAAGAAAAGAAAACTATCAGAACTGCCCTATTATATGCCAGATTACTCGACTAATGAGTGTATTAGTCGACTAATAAATGCTATAAGTCGACTACTGAAAACATCCAACTCTCGGTCGCATTTCAAGTCGATTGATCAGTTGATTACTGAAATGTATAAGTCGACTAGACTATATGTATCTCTTCGTGCTTGTTCGTTCTTCGACCTCTGAAGCTTTACCTTCCTTCACAATATATTCGAGTCACAATCCTCACAATATCCCCTTGACTTGGATCCGTCCGATTTCGAGAATATCCATCATGCTTCATATGCTCACATTAATGCACAATTGAACAATTCTTGACTTTATCTTCATCTCACTTCCTCTTCTCCATAACCCCCTCATAGGGTTTACAACTTGATAAGATTGAACAAGTTCAGACCGGACATGAACTTGATCACCCAACGATCTCCTTGATCAACCAGGATTTATGAGACTTTCTCCAACACAGGAGTAATGATCTGGACTTCCTTGTTGGGGGCCAGCGCCGTCTAGTCCCAACCTGCCTTCGGGATAAAACTGAACGTCTGAGCTCGAAACAATCGTAGTCTCCGATTGTTCCACAACTTCCGATCTTGAAGCTGATGATAATTGCAATTCACCAACTGTAACATTTGAATTTCTCAACATGTAAATATTGCTGGCACGATTGGCATGAAATTTCACATGGGCATCTTTGAAAACTTTCATAAGATCACATTCAGAACTGAAAATGAATCAGAACTGAAAATGAATCCTTCTCTATGTAGGGCTCCAAGAGAGATGAGATTGTACCTTGATTCAGGAACATGACGAATGTCTTGAAGAATAGTGATGCATCTATCATGTAAAAACTGGATTGTTATTTCGCCAATCACCTTGTTTGTAGCAGAATTTCTCATGAAGACCACTCTGCCTTGAAGAGAACATCTTTCTATTGGAACTGATTTGATGTGAATATTTAGAATCAATAATCCATTTATCTTTGTTACCGACCGAATTATCTGTAACAGATAGAACGTCACACTGATCTTTATCACACTTATCTTTATCCCCTTCATCTAGTTCAGTGGTATTAGCTTCTTATGTTTTTTTGCGAGTCCAACAATCAGCTCTAATATGTTCCTTCTTGTGATACCAGTTGCACAACAAATTCTTGTATTTGAGTTACCCATGAAACTTTCATTATTACTCTTCTCTTTTGTAAAGAAAACTTATCCGGAATCATCGCGATGAGACTCCCCCGTCAACTGCTTGTCAATTTTATCCTTATTGAGTAGATGTTCTTTGATTTTATTGACCTTGATAGTTGATTTGCTCCATAGATGATAACTTCCCTAAAGCTCTTGTATGAAGAAGGTAAAGAACATAGTAATATAAGTGCTTGATCCTCATCTTCTATCTTAACCTCTATCTTATCTAATTCATTAATATTAGATGTAAACTGTGATATGAGACTTAATAGGTGTTCCTTTATGCATGCGGAGAAGAAAGAGGCGTTACTTCAGAATCAACCGATTCATTAACAACTTCTTCAGATGATGATCATGAAGTCACTCCCACAACGAGGATGTTATTTTTCCGAAGAAAACTCATCCAACACTTCGTCCGCCAAACAAAGCTGAAAAGTTATCAAAGCTTTCTCATCCAATTCCTGTCAAGTTTCTTCTTTCATGTTTTCAGGCTTTTTCTCTTTTCTGAGTAGTGCTTTCTTCAATCCACTCTGAGTCAGGATGACATTCATCCTAATCTGCTACTTATTGAAATTGATGACACTATCGAACTTCTGAATATTAAACTTGATTGTAGATATCTTCACGTTGACCATGTTCTGATACCAATTATTGCAACGAACTGATATGCTCTGATTTCAATTGTTGGGATGGGTGCAACGAAAAAAGGCCGAATCGTCATGCAACGTGAAGAAGAAGAGAAGAGATAAGATATTCCGAAGTAGAGAAAGCTAAAACACAATTTAACGAGATAAGATATTCCGAAGTAGAGAAAGCTAACACACAATTTAACGTGCTTCCATCGATAAAACAATCATGTGCATGTCCACAAGAGAAGTAAGAGAAACTTTATTAAAATTTTAGAGGAGTACAATGTGAAAAGCTCACACCTCTCACTGAGAAAATCACAAACCTTTTGATGACCGCCTACAACAACGTACCCTTATGGCTAAAATTTCTCTTACGAATCTCTCTCTTTTTCTTAATTATTGAATAATACATTGATGCCACTCTAAGGGGTTATTTATAGACCATAGGATCATTTTAATCCTACACAAACTGCAACAATACGAACAACATCGCGTTAGAAGAGAATGAAACTTGAGTTTAACTCGAACTGAAAACAGATCTCGAAAAAGAAACTGTCAGAACCATGCCTATTAGTCGGCTTATGTGCCAAATTAGTTGACTAATAAATGCTATAACTCGACTACTGAAAACATCCAACTCTCTGTTGCGTTTCAAGTCGACTGAACAGTCGACTACTGAGATGTATAAGTCAACTAGACTGTATGTATCTCTTCGTGCTCGTCCGTTCTTCGACCTCTGAAGCTGTGTCTTCCTTCACGACGTATTCGAGCCACAATTCTAACATAAAGAACATCCATATAAAGACACTAACGTTTTCAGACAAAGGCTTTTTCTTTGGTTGTAATTGATATGTTAGTGCATTAAACTTTAGGTGAACTAATTTGCTTTGTGGTTTGTGGTCTGTTATTTATCTTTAGTTCACTATGAGGGCGGGGTCATGTTTTTTATGCCTCACAAGGTGTTGGGCTTTAGTTCGACAAAGTCCTTCGAAGATTGTTGTTAAAGTTCTACAATTAGAGTTTCAAACATCATGATGCTTAAATGAAAGATATAAACATACTCATTGAATAATGTTTGAGCCCATCCTTCATTCGTATGAGGCTTCACTAACCGTGACCCGTTAATTGTCTATTATTACCATATTGTCACATTTTAGGTACAATGTAGGAAGGATTCTGAATTGACATTCTTAAATATAGTCGATGCAGGACCATTTTCATCCATAACAGAGGTTATGATGCAAGTTGGCACATTTGGGTTTCAAATTTTACTTTTCATGGCTTGTCGCATGTTGCTTTGCGATATATCAATATGTTGTCCTTTGTCAAATAAATAATGCCAATTAGGCATCGTGTATCACAGTTTAGGCATTGCTTGTAAATTTTACTATTATTAACTGCAGTTATCTGTTCGTTTCATGTGGGTGGGTTTACAGTGTTGTCTAGTGTTGCCAGCTTACTTCGCCAACTTAGACCATATTGCTTTGATATGGCCTTATCTTCTTTTTCTTCTTCTTCTTCTACTACTACTTCATTTTAACCTGCAGGAGCTTGGAGTAAACTGCTTAGAGTTGATGCTTGGTCAAGAGTTCAATGAGCTGGAGTACTTCAACTATAATAGTGTCCCAGGTGAGCAAGTATGTAAACTTGCTTTAAGAGAGGAACAATTCAGGATTGAATCATTCTCTTGCACCTTAATTTTGGACTTAATTCTGGACTTCAATTCTAGTAGTTTCATTGTTTGTTGCTGTGATTTTATATGTTACCATATTAGTTTGCAAACCTTATCTCACGTACTCCATAAATACTGGTGACTGGCTCAATAGAATCTAATAGGCATATCTAATCCAGGATGAAGTACTTAGTGAAACCAAGTTGTTCAAAATTTGTTTCTCCACAAGGTTTTCTTGAGTCTATCTCTTCCCTTTCCATCCAACTTCAGCCCTCTCAAATTTCAAACAAAGAACCAAGTTGTCCAAGTTTCTGTGAAATTTAGTTTTTCCCAACTGCTTATTAATTAATGACAAGCTGAACTGTACAACACAATGTTATTAGATATCACCTACCATTGACTATTGCGACATGAGATCCTCATGCTTGCTATAATCTTGTTTCACACACACTAGCAATTCATCGAAAATTTACTTATCAAAATTATGTGAGATCCCTACATTCACAGTTGTCATAATCTGGTACTGGAGGATATCACTTCCTCTTTGAACGTTATATTTGATCTTGGGACTTCTTGTCACTTATCTCAAAATCTTTTTTACCTTCATTGTCAGGTTGAATTTCTGTGGCTACTCTACAGTCAATTATTTCTCGCCAACGATGAGATATTCATTTTCTGGCATAGCTAACTCTGGCCGTGATGCAATTA
The DNA here is from genome assembly GCA_038442645.1 of Agave tequilana. Lineage (NCBI taxonomy): Eukaryota > Viridiplantae > Streptophyta > Magnoliopsida > Asparagales > Asparagaceae > Agave > Agave tequilana. Next base: position 20,439 of record JAVJIF010008848.1, on the reverse strand, counting down.
GTGAATTCAAGACTCCTGTTAGAGAAGCTCGTAAACGAGGAATTGAGGTGCCTTGCACTTTGATGATACTCCAGTTTTACCTTGCCAGAAAATGATGATTTTCACTTCTTTACGTGGCAGGTGGTCTTGGATGTTGTCTTTAATCATATGGCTGAAGGGAATGAGAATGGTCCTATATTATCTTTTAGGGGCATTGACAACAGCATTTATTATATGCTTGCACCTAAGGGACAGTTCGCAATGTGCCAAAACACTGGTTTTTCTTCTTCGCTAGAGAGTAAACCCAAACTTTGAACTGAGATATTTTCTTGGTAAAATCACTTGGTTATTTTAGTTCATTATATTTTGTAACTAGAATTTCTTCTCGTATAAGGATTAAACTTATCTCTCACCCCTTTCCTAATTTTTATGAAATTTGCATTTGGGGTATATTTTATCAATATGGTTTCTGAATTATATTTCACCGAATGAAATTTGTCCGGTTTTATGTCTTTACAGGGCGAGTTTTATAATTATTCACGTTGTGGGAACACCTTCAACTGCAACCATCCAGTTGTTCGTCAATTCATAGTAGACTGTCTGAGGTAAAATCTCCAGATTTTTGTTCTTTTTAATCGTTTAATTATCTGAGGTAGACTCATCAAATATATCTTTTCATCTTGTTACAAGTTGTGCTATAGTACTGTTGATCTTTTTTGACTACTGAAACAGAATGTATTAGTGTATTAGTGTGAACTATGCTGTATCTTTCTTGGACAGAGGTAGCATGTGTGGCAACTGATACAAATTCTGCTATTTTCACGGTTGCATGCAGCTATTTATCACACAGGAAGAAAACATTTATTTGAAAGATAAATATGTGTAGCACATTAACTGCTGTAATATGCAAATGCATTAATCACTTCTTTATTTGACCATGAAGTATCTTGTTTATTTGTTACAGATACTGGGTAACAGAAATGCATGTTGACGCTTTTGCTTTGATCTTGCATCAATCATGACCAGGGCTAGGTTTACTAGAAAATTTCATTCTGACACCCACACACACCCACACGTATCCGTATGTGTATGTATGGATATGTGTGTGTATGTACATACGAGAAATATGCTTTCCCATAACATGCTTATATTTTACTTTTTCTTCTGAAGCCAATGGGATGCTGCTTATGTGTATGGAAGACCAATTGAGGGTGATCCTTTGACAACTGGAACTCCTCATAGTAGGCCTCGTCTAATTGACACGATCAGCAATGATCCAATCCTCCTTGGTCAAGGTACTCGCTAGTTCTGCCAACAATTTCAATTAGACTGTCCATGAATTATAACTGAGCACAAGCCATTGCATACTTCTCCTTCAACCATACTCAACTTCTTCTCTGGGCTCTTCTGCTATAGCTTTACCATTAAATTCAACAATATCATCTATGAAGCAAATGCATCAAGGATTGACACCCGTATTCAATATGCACTGGATTCCTGGGTGCTGCGGATATTTGGTGGTTATTTATCACTTGCACCTTTTGAAGAATCATAAAGTTGTAACCAAAACATATCACATACACATTCAAGATGAAAAAAATAAATTGATATTTAAAGTATGGGATTCAATTTGATCACAGATGCATCCAAGGATTGCTTGAATGATAATTATCATAAAATAATTCATCATAAATTGCTACATGAGGTTTCATTTGTTAAATTTATATGAATGATGAACTTGTTGGACACTCCTGATGCTAGTTTGTATTTACAGTGATTGGTTTACCTCTAGGTTTGAAATTCAGTGTCAGTACTGCTATCACTCTCATATTGAAATTGGCAATATCGGTAATATTGGCCATTTCGTCTCCGTTGTATAGACAATATAGGTATCATCTTACTCGTATAGGGCAATATCTATATCGGCCGTAGGTACGAGTGTTGGGCGATATTTCAAATCTTGGGTTACCTCTTGTTACTAGTTCTTATTTTTTACTTGTGATGTCTGTTGAATCTTGTTATAGTTTTTATCATTCATATTCTAGACAAATATAAGTATAAGTAATATTTTATCTTTATCTAATGTTGCACCCTTATCGTGTTCTATAATAGTTTTTCAGGATTGAGTTATTTCTGTGCCTATGATGTATTTGTTGTCTGGTGACATTGTCTCTTTTCTCATTTATCAAACTCAGGTTAGGTGCAATGAAATTTGACATTTTTTGGCTGGATGGGGCACATCTGATATTCTCATCCATCTTTATTACTGTTGAAAATAAAGGGAAAAAAAGTCTGATGGATCTTGTTTCTATTTTCCCAGCAATATTAGCTCATTGCTGAGGCATGGGATGCCAGAGGGCTTTCACCAAGTTGGTCAGTTTCCTCACTGGAATTCTTGGTCAGAATGGAATAGACAGGTTAGTAAATTATTCCTAATGAGTAATTATTATTCCATAGAAATATTCAAGCATATAACTTTGTTATTTCATGATAATCTCAAAATGGAACACGGGCCCGTAAACACAAGTACAACAAAGGATTCAGAAAAGATAAAAACCTAACATATATGATTTAGTTTTTTTTTTTTCTTTAGTTGGGGGTGGTTGGAGCTTGGGATTGGTTTTCATAGCTATCTTGGCATTCTGGGAGGGATAAACTACTCATCTGGCCACAACCTTTTCCTAATCGTCACAAAATAGTTTAGTTCGAGGGATGTGGGAGGGACTGTTCGTTACTTTATTGTTACTTATCTAGTTATGCTCAACTGTTGAGTGGCATGTTTTTTGTTAATTCTTTTGGAACATGTGCCATGTTCTCATAGCGATGGTCATCAAATGTGCTCATCTTTGTCTACCGTTTTTCTCCCCAACCCATCCACCTGCTTTCAACTCTTACTCTTTTTGTTCTTTTCTCAGTATCGCGACATTGTGAGGCAGTTCATCAAAGGTACTGATGGATTTTCTGGAGCTTTTGCAAAGTGCCTCTGTGGAAGCCCAAATCTATACAAGGTGATTTTGCCAAAAATAATCTTTGCATGCATTATCTCTATTGAGCAAAGTTTAATAAATTATAGCTGTGTATACTTTGGAAGAAGAGTATTGTTTGCTGCTGGTCTACTGACTATTTTTTCCCCGTTGGCATTTCGTAAAGTTTGTCTCATATCCTAACTGTTAATTGTATTTAGTGGTTGACCTGCGTATACTTAGGCCACTGCTAACTATTTTATTTACTGTGCCCGAGCCATGTATGTAAATCCATGCCGTGGGTTATGATCTGCTGACTGCAAGCATCATGGTTACCAAATATTTTCCTGTTATTCGGATATTTATCCTTTCTAATGCTCTAGATGGATAAATAACAAATCACCAAGATACCTCGATGTTTGCTGATGTGTTGAACAAGATTAAATGGTTAGTTTCTGACTTCGCCACTTGCATCTTCTGCCTTCGAAATTATGTTGATTCATGCATGGCTACTTTCTAACATGCAGAAGTGGCAAACTTCATTATTAAAAATTTGATTTCACCAGCTTTATGCTATGTGCTTTTAATTCCATAATGATGAATTGTAGCTTTGCCTTTGCTCTATAAGGATTCTGAGTTTTCTAATAATGGATTGTAGCTTTCTAATGTTGAGTTTTTCTTGGTAGTAAAAGTGAAAAATCATATGAACTATTAATGAAAATGCAGATGAATCTGCCAAGTAATTTCTAGGCGATCCTGCACAGAGAGTCATTTACAATACTCATTACCAGAATGAAAAGGAAGAAAAAGAGGGGAAGTTACTTGTTTAAATCTTCAAAGCCAGAAGCATATTGCATACTATAATCCTTATTTCATTGCATATCTCCTACCATTCTGAAGCTTATTTACAAACACTCTTCAAGCAGAAGGGTAAAAGGGAATTACTTGTGTCTGACAAGCATCTTGTTGGAGTATCTAGTGGTGTCTAACAAGAAATCAGTTGGAGGATTTACACAAGGCTACTCGTCATAATAGAAATGCCACTATCTGTTAGCTAGGAACATGTTAATCACTGAGAAATTTCATAGCTGCCTGTGCATTGCTCTAATATGACCTACATTGCTCGCTGCTAATACGAAACAGGAAGGAGGAAGGAAACCTTGGAACAATATCAACTTTATCACTGCACATGATGGATTTACCTTGGCTGATCTGGTTACATACAATAATAAGAATAACATGTCCAACATTGAAGATAACAGAGATGGAGAGAACCACAATCTCAGCTGGAACTGTGGCGAGGTAAATCTCATTATCATAACTCACCATATAATCAATTATGTAAAAAGTATCTTATATTTCTTATATCCCAGTTCGTCCATCAAATGACAGGCCTTTCCTCGCTGGATGATTAAATGAACAGCATCAACTCTCCAAAAATCATCATCTCCATGTCTTGAATGAACTATGATATAGGAGATTTGTTTTGATCCTATCTATGATGGAGTTGTAACTGCATGTAGATGGAGGATTGCACTAGCCTTAAATATTTCAGAGATGGAAATATATCCAATGTATTTCTACTGACCACTGCAGGAGGAAGAGTTTGCAAGTATAGCAGTTAGGCGGCTAAGGACAAGGCAAATGTGAAACTTCTTGTTGTGCCTCATGGATTCTCAAGTAAGCAACTATATACTTTCCTGTATCCTTTCCCCCATCCAGGATCTTTATTTGAATGAAACCCTTGATATGTTCCTTTCTGTTTTTATCCAAATTATAGTTCTTTTATTTAGCAAGTGCGGTCAATCTTATCAGGGTGTTCCGATGATTTACATGGGTGATGAATATACAACAACAACTAAGTCATTTGTCCCAAGTATTTAGGGTAGGCTACATGAACCAAAAGAGAATTACGCCGGATCGGACACATGGATCAGCTTTCTCCACTCATTCCTATCGAGCAATATGCCTTCACTAAGACCTTTAGCCTCTATATCTTGTCATATTACCTCCATCCATGTTTTCTTCGGTCTCTCCTGCGCTCTTTTAACTTGCCCTAAATTGATACGTTGTACTCGCGTTTACGTTGCACATGACCAAATCATCGTAGACTGTTTTCTCTCATTTTATCTTCTATAGAGGTTACACCTATCTTAATACGAATATCCTCATTTCTCACCTTATATCTCCGCGTGTTACCACACATCCAACGAAGCATGACATCTCTGCTACACTCATCTTCTGGGCATGATATCTCTTTATAACCCAACATTCTGTGCTATATAACAAAGTTAGCCTAATAGCAGTCCGATAAACTTTCCCTTCGGTCATAACGGAATGAGTGATGAATATGGTCACGCTAAAGGAGACAATAACAATACATACTGCCATGACAATTATGTGATACTCATAACTCTCATTGTTCATTCTATAATTTCTATTAAGTTCCCACTCAAGTTCACTTCTAAGAGAATTCTAATCATTTTCAATTTTTTTTTTTACCCAATCACCATGGATAAACTACTTCCGATGAGGGGCAAGAAGGAGGAATTCTCACCGGACTGGTTCTGTTACTGCCGCCTCATGACCAAATTTGGTCAGTAAGTGTTACAGCAAACCCTTTTTATTTCCAAAGAACATAAATCCAATCCAATGCTAGCTCACTCACACCAATTTCATCAAATTCTCATCAGATTGATTCAGTGAAGACGGAGATCTACATCGCCTTCAACACAGGCCATCTACCCGTAACCATAACCCTCCTCGACCGGCCAGGCTACCGACGGGATCCCCTCGTAGACACGAGCAAACCTGCGCCCTACGATTTCCTCTCCGGCGACATCCTGGACCGTGCATCCACCATCAAACAATACTCCAATTTCCTAGACTCCAATCTCTACGCCATGCTCAGCTACTCCTCTATCATCCTAACATTGCAACCAGATGTTCGATAGATAAACCTCAAACAATTCATTGAACACATAAATAAAAAGTAAAGATCACATACAAATTTTTTTCCTCATAGAAACCGGAAAGCTAATGGGAGCTGCTCTTGGTAGCGGCAGCGGACTTGACGGCGTCCCAGATGCGGGCGACGTGCGGGGCGGCGGAGCCGATGGCGTGGAGGATGGCGCCGGAGGTTACGCCGATGGCGATGGATTCGGGGAAGCCGGGCTTGGAGTCGAGCTTCATCTCGAGGATGGCAAGGCGAGTGTTGACGGTGTCGAGCTTTCGGGCGGCGCCGGCGGTGAGGCGCTGGTCTTCGTTGCCGCCACGGGCGGAGGCGACGGAGCGGGAGAGCAGGATCTGGAGGTCGGCAATGGCTTTGAGGGAGGCCTGTCTTGAGTCCAGGCCTTGGGACTCGTAGTGGGCGAGCACCTCTTCTGGGCTTGGTGGGCGCCTCTTCTTGCTGCTGCTGCTTGTTTCTTTCGCGGGAGACGAGTTTGGGGTGAGAGGTTGCTCCATTTTTGAGAGGAAAAAGGGGGAAATTGGAGAAGATATGGTTAGGGTTTGGAGATCAGGTTTTGATGGCGTTTCATGGAGAGCAGCCTTGTCGAGAGTGAGACTCGGGTTGGTCTTTTGGGGCGGGTCCACCTGATTTAACTTGCCTCAATTTGTACTGTGTAGCTCGTATGAATACGAATAAATCTGTAGTCATTACGGTATCGGCAAAATTTTTACCAACCCTCTTATTTTTTTTAAAAGCCCTTATATTATTAAAGTTTGTGAGAAGGGGATGACCTCTATATTATTTTTTTATTTTTTTAAATTCTCAATGGCTCAAAAAGAGACGTTAATGAGAAATTTAAATTTTTTTAAAAAAATAAAATACTGAAAAAATAAACTCGTCTCGACGAATCTGGGTGGTGAATCAGGTCAAGAGATCGATTTGTTTCTTGAGAATTCGATTTGTCTCGTATGATTCATTATGAGACGGGTAATCCATCTCGCAACAGATTCAATGGGATGAATGAACCCGATTCATCTAATTAGCCATCCCTGTGAGATTGAGGAATGAGGATTATGTGGGCCGGGTACATAGTGGGAGTTTGTTGGGTTTTCTTTAGCGGGCCAATCCCGTGTGAGAGAATGTCCTTCCATGGCCCAAAGGTCACTAGACGGTTAGTGGAATTACTTAGATCTGTCGTTTAGAAAGCGCATGGCAACCGTAGTTTGGTTGCAAGAGTTAAAGGTGCAGGTGTAGGGAGTTCTTAGAAGGAGAGTTGTGAGAGAGTGCAAGGGTCGAGCATTTACCCCAAAAAGGTAAGGGGCATATTGCATAATTTTTTTAAAAAAAAAATCCCAAACTTGTCTTTTGATAAATTTTTTTTTTATTTTAATGATTATCCACCAATACTTGTTCTAATTGAGTGTCAGCAAGAATTAGAGACGAACTCTTGTTACCAAACAAGGCCGCATGTCATGTGATTCACTTGTTTGATCAAACAGACTCTGATTGAATTAATTTCTAAATATAGGATTTAGAAATCTTTATGTAGGCGCATATCGCATGCCAAAGATCCTGCAGGTTTTAAAAGTCCTCCACTCATAATAATCCACTCTTTTATCTTTTTAATAAAGGACATGCCTATGTTTGTTTGTTTGCAAGAAATTGGGCCGGAAAAGGTGTTTTTGCGGGCCTCATGATCTTTGTCTTACATTTGTGTGTTTGGTTGGCTTCAAATTAAAGAGGCTAAAACTGTTGCCAAGGATTTAAGGGTGTTGGAATTCCTCTCCAGAAATTGAGAAAACAAATAAGAATTCGTCAATCTCTTAATTTTTTTGTGTTGTTATATAAAGCCAGTCACAACAAAGCTCATCTTAGTACTTTATGCAATAAAAAGTAGATGAGATTGTTTTCCACACCAGGTCTTTCTTTGTAAACAAACAATGTTTGAAGGGTAAATTCTGCAAAATCCCCCTTACTATTAGGGGTGTTGCGCAAAACCCCTCCTAACACTATCAAAATCTGCAGATTGTCCCAACGGGTAACTCTGCCAGCTTTGCTATTAATAAAAATCACATGCATAGCACGTAAAATTCTAATTATTAATTAATCTCTATTTTTTAAGTATCATAATTAATTAACTATTAATCATAATTAAATAAATAACTAATTAATTAAAAGAGTGAACCTACCCACTTCCCTCTCCCTACTCCCTCCTCACCAGGCTCCTCCCTCCTCACCGTGCCTGATCTGATGGCGGTGGTGAGGAGGAGGAAGGGGACCCACCCCTCACCCTCCTCCCTCCTCCCAAGCTCGATTTGGGTGGCGAGGGGGAGGAGGGAGGAGGTAGAAACGGGCCCTCCCTTCCCTCCTCCCACGGCGGCCCGATCTGGGTGGCGAGGGGGAGGAGGGGAAGGGGCTGGCCCCGCCTCCCCTCCCCCTCCCCCCTCGGGCCACCCAATCCGGGCGGCTACGGCGAGGCGGGAGGAGGGGATGGGTGCGGGGCCCACAATTTTAAATTATTTTTAAATTAATTAATTTATTAGTTATTTTTTAGTATTTAATTAATTATGATATTTGAAAAAAATGTATTTTAATAGATAATTAGGATTTTACGTGTTATGCACGTGTTTTTATTAACTGTAAAACTGACGCAGTCACCCCCTTGGGAGGCAATCTGCAGGCTTTGGTAGTGTAAGGAGATTTTACGCAACACCCTAAATAGTAAGGGGTTTTGCACAATTTATCCTTAAATGAAACATGCATGTGGGTCCTGCATTTTGTTATTGCTCTTTTCATGAAGACACCTGACCACCGTGGCTAGTTTTCTTGGCCGAACAGGCGAACCAGAAAATATCATTGGCTTTCGTGCATCGTGGAGTTATTTGGTAGATCATGCAATATTGGCCTTTTATTCTTACACGAGCAGATCCGAACTCACAATTAAACTTTATAAATAACTATAAAATGGGTTAGACTCATTTGAATTATTTATATACAATGCAATCTTAAAATAAATCTTGAAATTTAACAAGTTTATCTAGATATACTCATAGGCATCGCTGTAACACAATGTAAAACCTCTTTGCAGTGACAAGAGGTCTGGGATGCAAATCCTATTTTGCATGCCTATATTCTCAAAAGAAAACCCGATATACTCGTGAGAAATTGTGAAATTTCTGAAGTGATTTTTCTTCGGGCTCTGGATAGATTGTTTGTTTCACTGAAAAGGAATTTAAAAAATATTGAAAGGAGTTTAGTAAATCTTATATGAACCCTATTTGACAAATGCCACGCAGGACTGCTTAAAAAATTGTATTTGGTGCAAAATGAGTCGGAAGCCGCATAAAAAGGAGAGGTGAATTACGTTGAATCTTTTATCTAGTTTTTTTTCTTTTATATTTTTTTGAAAATCAAACATTTAATTAGAAAACAACAGTGTTAGAAATAGATTATTTCTGGATGATATTTCCGTGTTAAAACAAGCAAAATAAAGTTCTAAAAGGGCTTTAGAATATTATAACTTCTGATGCAAGCACACAGCTGAAGTGATCACTACAACACCAGAAGATTTTGAAAGTACTTTAGAACCCGTTTGAATCTACAGATTTCTTCAAAAAAAAAAAAAAAACTGTGGGGTCCTTGTTGTGTCAGATTTCAAGCTCATTTCCAACTTTTTTGAGTTGAAATCAAAAATAGGAAAACGTTGAGCGAGCTTTCCTTGTTGATGATGGTGACGTAAATGATAAGAGTGATCTAGTGAACAGCTTGCTGTGTGACAACAGTCTCCATAAATTCTTGGACATTAGCCGTGAAAGTGATGTTTAATGATCTAATCATCAAACTAGATCAGCAAAGCAAGCAAAATGCTAGCATGCAATGCATAATCTGTCTGTTGAGTCATGGACACATCTTTACATGTGAGTAGAACATGAACACTCGGCACGAGGGAAATTACACAAAGGAGACTGAAAATTGCTGGTTGTCAAATTGTCAGAGCTCGCCATCGCTGCAGTCTGGGTAGGTCACGCACTTGAAAACTTTGCATTTTGAACACAGAACAAATCCTACCTGCACAGAAAGAAAGATTTGTGAAAGTATGTCTAATTTCAGATAATTTAGTGTGAGAGAGAACTCATCAGTGCTTCTGACTACCACTCTGAAGACTGAATGCGTATCTTAGGGGGACTTACAGCTTTACAACTTGGGCAACGGCGATATATCCGGTTATTATCAGCCTTCACGTTCGTTTTCTGCCCCTTGCAGAAGTCGCAAATCAGCCATCCTCTGCCATTACAAGGTTTACACATAATCCCTACACCCTAAACAAAAATGAACAGAAGTTAGATGACTCAAATATCAAATGCAGCAAATCTATATAATCCTGACCTTAACCCCTAGCCTAGGGTGTTTCCATAAACAGCAATTCCTCTCTCATATCTTAAACCTATGTCAAGTCATTTGCCCTCAATTTTTGATATATGAGATTCTATAGGCAGACACATCTTGAATTCATTTTCAACAAGGGTACTATTTGCGATCTTCTGATCACAAGTAATGACTGGCGCTGTCTCCTCCTCCCAACGAACAACCTTCAGGTGGTCCACTGCCCAAACTTGAGCCGTGCTGAGTTCATCCTTCGCCACTCTATAGTGAAGTGATCGATATCCAAAAGAGAACAGGACGTAAAATTACATCTTTAAGACCAGACCTGAATAGGGAACCCACTGATGTGAATCCAAACCACCACTAAACACACCCTTCTTCCCCACTGAAAATCAAAGGCCAAAAGCTCCTCTTGAACTCTTTAACATTGAATTTGATGTATGGGAACTCTGACAAATACTATGAATTCCTCAAGGTCCCAGTTCCAGACCTTGACTTCCTCAGAAGACTCTTGAAGTCCAATAATTTCCTAGGTGGATGGTTCACCAATGACAAACTTCACAATGGCAAAGTTATTCATATTTTTGATCTGCCTCTCTATAAAGAAAGTGAAATTGACATAAACTAGAAGGTCTTTTCTAGCCCCATCCCCCCTAAGCCACCCTGCTCTCTGCAACCGGCCTTCTGTCAACTATGGGTGTGGTGATGGGTTTTTAAATTCTCTATGCCTACAATTTTATTTTCATCTCAAGTCCGAGGAGTTAGATCTCCTAAGAGCGTCAACAATAGCCTCTTTGTGAGGGATGACAACCTTAAAAAGGATATTTTTCTCCCTACAGACTCACTAGTTGTTGCCCTCTCGGATCTTATTGGAGATTTCTGGGGCGATTTAGAAGGGAATCTGTTTTGAGAAGGGTTGTTGCTTCTTGTCCTAGGGTTTCTATGCTTAACATAATTCTCTTCCTTCACGATCTTTGCGCCTGGCACTCTGGAGAGTGTTTGTTGATCTCCATTCTTTTTTCTTTTTTTCTTTTTTTTGAAACATATGTTGTAGCCAGGACTTAAACTTAGGACTCCTCACAACCCACTATCACCCTTTTCCTAGTGAGAAGACCAGTGGCTCGAACTCCCCTTCTTGTGCTCTCTGGTCTTCTCTCAGAGTCTCACCTAATTTGAGGATCGACTCGATTAAGATTTCTTTTTCACCCTAAGCATACACACACTTCAAAGAAGTGTGAATCTTCAGCAAGTACTCGAATCTACACCAAGGCTCCAAACAATTTCGATCAGTCTTACACTCAGTCCTTTAAACTAAGATAAATAGGTACAGTTAGAAACCTTTTCATCACAAAATATGCATAATGAGTTAAAATGTCAGGAGAAACCCTACACTTGAAATTCTATTTCTAAAACCGTTGCAAATCTAGAATCAACACGAGGAGTTTCGCAATGCAATTTGATTACAATTCAGTTTGTGACATATTAAACAAGCTACAAACATTTGCTTCAGGTCCTAAATACATTATGCAAAATAAATAAATGGAATGGTTTTTAGGCAAGACGTATGAATCTCATAATCTAGAATACGGTCTCATTCACCAACCATATTTTTACATTGTTATAGGATGTAAAAAGTAAGTTCTTAAATCTCCAAAGGTATTTTCGCAGCTGCACCTTGATCTGGCAATTGGTTTATACTATACCTACGGAAACTGACCAAAATAACATGCTTGCTTCAATGATCAGTAGACAACAAACAACACAACACAACATAACATGGCAATCATGATTCCCCTACTTCAACTCTTAAAACATCCATGATAAGGCACCTCTGAGCTATCAAGGAAGATGAAGAATGATTTATTCTGAAACACAATTAAGCTAAATCGCAAATGAACCAGGAAAAGAATGGTCCTTCCTCATTATAAATACCACACAGCATCAGTATGGATTGTATAGCCCAATTCGTAGCCTGAAAGGCAAAAAATCCAGGAGGACAAAATCCCCGAATTTCAAGCGTTGAGCAGGTGCATTATGAGAAAAATTTCCATTCTTGATAAATAGACTTAATCAGAGACTAGTAACTGAGAAATTAGTATACATAATACCGAGTTGAATTTAACTAACCTCTTCGTCTTCTTTCAGGACCTCAGTGTCGTCTATTTGCCGGTGGGAATTCTTAGGATTTAGCTGACCCAGTGGCACACAATTCACAGCAACTAACCACGCCACGCTCCTCTTCTCCCTCCTCCATGCTTGCGCCGCTGCAACCACTACACCCCTGGCCGGCATCGAATCGGATGAAACCGAGGTAGGCAACCATCGCTCTAGACTCATCAGCTTGCTCGGTACCCAAATCGCCATCTTTTTCTTTTTCTTTCCCCCTCTTTCTATCTTGTGTACTCTCCCTCTCCCTCTCATTTTCTTCCGGTGGATGATGCTGACGAAAGAACTAAAAAGGACTCTTTTTTTTTTTCCTTTCTTACATAAAACACACACCTCATGTCCCTGTTTGCAGGCAACACACAGTCCCTAAACCTTTGACAGCCCAAAATCAGTGACTTCTTGCCATCAGGAAAAAAAAAAAAATGTCCTTAGTTCTCTCCTTTGTCTTCTTCTTCTTCCTCTGCTTCCTTCTTCTCACATCCTCGCACTCCGACTACTGCGACCCCCAATCGCTACCAGATCCGGTCACCCTCCGCTCGGATCAGCTGACCGTCCTCATCAGCGGCTACTCGGAGTCTCGCATCCCGCTCCTCTCCGCCATCGCCCTCGACTACGCCTCTCACCCAATCGTCGCCTCCGTTCTCATCCTCTGGTCAATCCGTCAACCCCCTCCTCTCTTCTCTCCCAACTCCTCTCCCTCTCCCCCTCCATCTCCCTCCACCTCCACCCCTCCTCCTCCTCCCTCGCCGCCCGGTTCCTCCCCCGGGCCCACATCCGCACCCGCTCCGTCCTCGTCTGCGACGACGACATCCAGATCTCCCCGCGCTCCCTCTCCTTCGCCTTCCAGATCTCGAGGTCCCACAACCACCGCCCCTTGGTCGGCGTCTTCGCGAGATCGCACGATCTGGATCTGGCGAGCAGATCTTGGATCTACACGGTGCACCCGGACCGCTACTCCATCGTTCTGACCAAGTTCTTGATCGTGAAGACGGAGTATCTGCACAGGTTCAGCTGCTGGGAGAGGCTGAGGGAGGCGAGGGAGGTCGTGGAGAGGGAGAGGAACTGCGAGGACATCTTGATGAACTTCGTGGCGGCGATGGAGGGCGGAGAGGGGCCGGTGCTGGTGGAGGGGAGAGGGGTGAGGGACTGGGGAGATCCAAGAAATGATGATGATAACAATAACAGCAGTAAAATTAGTAGTAGAATTAGGGAGAGTGATCAAGGAGCGCTGAGTGCGAGAGGGGATCACAGGAAGAAGAGAGGGGAGTGCATCAGGGAGTTCCACAGGTTGCTTGGCGAGATGCCGCTCAGGTACAGCTACGGGAAGCTGGTGGAGGGAGTTGGGGAGCAGGGGCTGTGCAAAAAGGGCGGCAAGCTCGTGTACTGTGATAAACAGTGAACGAACAGATATTTTTCATCTTGTATTCTATAATTCATTGCCATTTGGGACATGCCTACTATTTTTCTTGGATCTGTTAAACACTAGTTTTTTTTTTTTTTTTAAAGTCGTAGTTATAGGTATAGGTTTATTATAAATCATAGTTTGTAATTCCTTAATTTCAATTTTCTACACTATAATTTACTAATTTTATGTTCTATTTTTCTAGGATATTTTTCATGTTTTGGAGTTAAAGAAAAAACCTCTAAACTGCAATTAAATCTAATTTTGAAATAGCTAACTGCAACTATGAGTGATAGCCAAACAAAACCAGTCTTTTATGAGTTCAGAGACTTGATTAAAAAAAAAAGACTACAATTATCAAAATTTAAACATGTCCTTGAATGTATCTGAGCACATTATAATAAACTATGAATGATAGCCAAAAGAATCTCAATTTTACTTTCTGGAGTTCAGAAACTTGACTGTAGTCTTTAAGGCAGATATCCATAAGAGAGTAATATCAGTAATACTAATTATTATTGTTGCGTCTGTTTGTGTTTCTTTACCTAACCCTAGATGGTCCAGCCTATAGAGACTATGTACAAGTTAATTTTATGAGTTAGGTTTCTAAATCAGAAAAGTAAGTCCTCTATGATTTTCATGTAGCCTCCTTGCTCCATCAGATCCCTTCAATTAGTAATGTAATCTTTCTCTGAAAATATTTAAAAGAAAAAGGGTCGCATTCTCAGTCCAGTGAACTAGAACAAGTGCTCATTGCAAAGCTTGATAGGTTCCTTAAAGATAGAACATCAGAAGAGTAACAAAGTCTGCAATTAATTTAAATAATTTAAATGGTATGTTACAGCGAATCAGTATTTCGCAGCAGACTAGGCAATGAGCCAGAATGAATTTTATTTTCCTAGGTGCACGACCAGTGAATAATAGAAACAAAGTACTGAACATCTCAAGATACATTGGAGGAATTCATCCATGATGGACATGCTAAAAACTAACAATACAGAAGAACACATAATAATCTGACCATTCAGATGCAACTGTTATGTGAAAGACATTTGCTTTTACATATTGAAATCCATTTAATGAAAATGCAGCATTTGTTTGCACATGCCAAAGAAAAGCCGAGAATCCAGCACAAACAGAAAATTGGTGCTAGATGAGAATCAATAAACATCCAGTAACTAATATTACACAAATGATAAACGATATTAATATGTGTATCCAGCTAACTAATATTACATACAACAATTAAAATTACATACATGCTCTTCTCAAACTATACGGAGCCGTTGTCATCCTGCATTTCTCGTCCAAGTGCCGAGGCCACAGCATCTTCAGAGTCCACCTTTACCTGTGGGCATCAAGATATTACAATAAGGAATTAAGAGATTTCACCAATATAACATAACAGTTAGTGATGATGATTGAATTGAAGGTCATTTTTTGTTTTATTCATATTTTTGGGCAAGTAAGGGCATGTAGTGGGAGTAAACCAGTTATAACTTTTTGTATTAATTTAACAAAAAAGGGCCACAGAGTCCTGACTCAGTGGTAAAAAGGTTGAGTTGGGAAATATAAAATCCCAAATTCAAGACCGAGCTACACCCTTTACTTTAAAAAAAAAAAGGAGTACAGAGGAAAAAATTACCATAGCTGATGATATTGAAACTAACAATAAACTAGATGTGAAAGATGCAGATATTGAGCAAATAATTCCTAGGAAACAGTAACTCGAATAACTTGCACAAAACTAAAATTTGAGGTATATATTGGAGAATGACTCAGCTACAAGCAAAATTCATAAAAACTTGGGGATTTAGTAACAGGAGTGCCTAGTCTGTGCTCAGTAGACTACATAATCCACCAGGATACCTACCTGCTTCAGGTGGTTCACTAAAGCTCCATGCAACAGTCTCTTAAGCTTATCACACTGATCGACCATGTGACCAGCACTCTGCAACTCCTCAAGCTGGCACCATAGCCATTCAATTGCTGTGTACGGGAACCAAATTGCTGACATCCTTTTCCGATTAATAACATCAGCTGGCCTCTGAGAAGGATAAGTTAAAAGCTTAAATCTTCATATCTAGTGCAGCAGAGGAAAGATATACAGTAAGAGACAATTTACCACAGAAGCAAATGACTCTAAGTACTCCAGCAACAGATTTGTGGCCTCAGCATGTCGCCCATAGTTCACATAGAGTCTAAACAGTGTAGCCGGATCTGCTTCATGGCCGGTCATCCCCCATGATGTAGCCCCACATCCACCCTATTGTCCCAAAATAAAAATAAAAAATCGTGACCATCATATAAATATTCCCATAAGAAAGGGATCAGATATTGACCATGACTCAGTCGAGAAAGCAAATAAATGTAATGAAATTTTGCAACTGGCTAACAATCTGACATCAAGCTCCACAATTTAGGGCCAAATTCCTAGCCAAGTTCACTGGCCCTAGAACTTTGATGGCCAACTGGCTCGCAGAGAAGTCCTAACTTTTTGGCCAAGCAGTTTAGCTCATGAAACCAATGACCCAAGCCATCAAATTGGTCATCCCAAAGATAGATTTTCTGTGGATTTTTCCATAAATATTCAACACTAAAAATGGACAGCATCTGCAGATTGACAACTATAATAAAAAAAAGGATTTACTGCAGTGTATGTCCCCGTTCATGCTCGTGTAGGTTAATGATAAGAACACAAACCCCAAATGTTTTAGATTTTCTGTGAATTGTGCCTACTCATTTAGAAATTAATAAATAATAATGTCACTCAACTGTGGAGTGAGCAACTATAATCAAATTAAGACTTGCTGCATATATGTGTGTCTAGGGGTGTCTCTATTTTTGAGTTTCTATGAATTGTGCCTACAGATTTAAATAATCAATGTGATAAGGAAAATTTTATCTCTGAAGAAAGTAACTGCTAAAAATAGGATTTACTGCATTTGTGTATCCATGAGATGGTGACATAAACCATCACTGATCCATTTTGCAGATGTCAACTGCTTTAAAAGAATATTAACACAACTGGAAAGTTTACAGGGGTGCACATGCGTATAGAATTCAGGAAGACGTGAAAAAATTCCAAACTTTCATTCATTTATAATTGGACAGCGGACAATATGATATCTTATGGAGACAAGGATGTAAATTTTCATACAAAAACCTAACATATTGGAGAGAAGCTCTAGAGGGGCCACTGATGATATCTAACTTAATGCTGTAGTTGCATGAGTTACCTTGAACATGTGAACCAGCCAAAGAGGAAGTTCAATCTGAGGATCAGTATGTAGAAGTGTTTCAGCAACTGTCACTGGCAATCTTGGATGTAACCTTTTATATTTCTCCTGTAATAAAAAAATAAGTGTATTTAATGCATAAAGAATAACAGAATGAGGTATGTAAATGCAAATAGGGATTGAAAGGGCAGATTCCGCAGAACAGAACTAATTTTAGCAAGTAAAACAACAAATAGATCCTGCTTGGAAAAAGAAAAAGAAAACAAACGTGCACAAACTTTACAATCAACAAGGATAAGCATTGTTGATTGCAAAGATTGGGCTACAAACAATATTCGAGATTTGAGATAAGTTAGACCAAGAATCAAAGGTTCTCTGTATTAGAGGAGGGATGACCAGCCATCTAAGACAAAGGAGTATTTTGCTAGGGACATTTTTTGCTCAAGAGCTATTCTTGCTCCCTTATTTCCATGCTTCACGTTCGGCAAATTAGCTGGGCTACCTATTGATGTAATACGGGATTGAACCACAATCGCCTTCAAATAAAAAATATTGAGAACTAGGGCTTTTGAAAGAAAATGGTAAGACAAGATTATGATTTAAGAAAAGAGATAAAAAGGGATAAATTTGGGCTACACATCCCTTACACTACGGACGTCACACACCCCAATCTCAAGAACTCAAAACTCATGAAATTTAACTGAAAATTTTTAATTCATCACTTTCTACCGATAAGAGAAATCTGGGGCTATTTATAACCTTTACAAAAGTTCGGTTTTCGGATATAACGAATGTGATACTAAAAAAATAGAACAAAGAAAACAACTAAACTCAAATAGACTAAACATAAAAACAACTAGCAAACTGAGTGATGTCCTTATCATTTCCCCTGGGGTGGAAGAAACTCAACCCTGTCGAGTGAGAGATCTCCCACGAAGCATTTCAATCGGGCCATACTGGTAGTTGAGGAATCTTGTGCATTACGTCGAGACCATGGTAATGGTGGAGCTGGCCTCCTTGACGTGTCGACTGTAAAAGATAACTCGATCAAGGCACAAATAGTAGACAGAGACACATCATTCTTGGTAAAAACGGAGCTGATGCCAGGATTTCATGGGATGACCAACTCGTCAGTCATAAGAGCAAACCTCCTCAGAACTCTAGGGGAACATATGCGCAAGCGTGTGACTTTCTCACAATTCAGGGTGACTCGTAACAATCACCTCACTGTCAACTACAAATTCTTGCAATATACTATATGGATATACATAAACTTTATAGTTTTCATTGTATTTACTAACGGTCTAATGATATCATCATCATGTGCAATAGACAAATGCAATGCAGTAGAAACTATAGGTGTAACTCCTAATTATGGGAAAAAGAGACATGGGATGCATAGGATGTGACACACACACCTAACCCATCTAATGGTGGTATACTGGACTTTGGCACAAACTCTGAGCAGCCAGTAAAACAAGAAACACCAGAAATCATCTGTTGAATCATGACAAGAAACTCAGATGACTCACAAAAAGTTAACTCAATAGGAACGACTATAAACCCATAATCAGCACAAGAAAACTCGAATGATTTACTGGGCACTGCGGGTATATTAGACTCAACTATCTCATCTACGTCATTATTGGTACTATCAGAAGACACATGAACCTCATCAATAATCGGTGTACCGGGATCAACTAGTGCATCCTCAACAATGTTAATAATCTCAGGAAGAATGTTGACATTCTCAATAACTTTCGAATCGTCAACATTATCACTAAGCACTATTCTAACATGTCGACTTTCCGAGGAGCACTACTAATCATGATGTCCATATCCCTCACACTTAGAACACGAGCCTTGGCATTGACTAACCTTTTGAAAGTCCAAGTCTACCTTTAAGGTAACATCAAGAGACTCTTCAACGTGTACAAATCATAGGAGCCAGTGATCATAACACGCCTTATTTTGGACCTTAAACCCCAAACAAATGTAGTAACAGTATAAGAATGGTGCTCTCACATCACAATGAAGGGTTAAATCTCTCAAATTTGGCTATGTAATCTTGAACTGGCATGTCACCCTGACAGAGATTGTGTAACAAGTCGAAGAAACAGTTCTTATAATAATCGAGAAGGTACTTTTCTTTAAATTTTTCTTTCATTTCTTCCCAAGACTATGACAACACTACGAATCACACAATTCTCACTATCGAATCTCAATAAATTCTAACTGACCCTACGAGTTTTCTCCTAAAAAATAGGACTACAGTCGCTTCGGGAAACTCATACCAATCAAAGTAGCATTCCATATTGGCTAGCCAATCACTAAAAACACTAGAGTCACAGTAACCATCAAATTTAAGATCTTCTAACTTAAATCTACGCGTTATTTCCTCTTTCCTAGCATGCCAATCACGCACTACTCTCATGGTCACCTCTAGTGCATGTCATATACTGATAACTCATGTGAAAATATGCACAATCTAGACACAAATGCAAGTGAAACAATCAAGCGGATGCAATGCAACTTCCTAAACAAAGTTAAATGCATGCGCTAAGTGAAAATAAAAAAATATCCCAAAAAGTTTAAGTTCTAAGTATCAAGAAAATACACTCCTAAAATGATGAAAAGTGACAAACAATGACACAACCACTAGATAGAAGTAAATAATAATTCAACCAACATATTATCGCCATCCAATAGTAGTTGCAGGAAATTTAACACTTAACAATTCCACTCAAATTAGGATATCACCTGAGGGGTGAGTCATTTATGACAAAACACAAAATTTCTCTGAGAATTCTCAGAGAAATATCCACACCGGAGAACTGAAAGCCCCACAAAATTCTGGACAGGGACAATAGGGTCTGGAAGATGGCTACCTCGAGAACGGCGCAAATCGGGCCTAAAACAAGCTCGAACCACGCTACTGGTCTGCAGCTGAAACAATATTGGCACCAAATAGGGGCTTGTGGAGGTCTGAACTATTGTCTGAATGCTGAAAAATTCTCTTAGTATCTCCAGGGCTCAGCTACGGATTCAATGCTTCAGACGGGACTTGAATCGGACTCCAAACAGGCTTGAAAAAGTCTCCAAAAGTTCGTTGTGTTGCACTATTGACTGAGTTAGCTCAGTCGAGTCAACTCGGCCAAGTTGACTCAGTCTCTAAATGGCTCTAGTTCAGCTTTGGGCTCAGTCTGAGTCAGATCGGTTGGGTACGGGTAGGGTTGGCTGGATCCGACCCGATTTGACCCACAATTTAAGTTGCGGGTTGAAGTTGATGCGGGTCCAAGAGAAGATCCACAACCCGCTAACACTCCTTATTCTTCCTCGATCTTGCAGCTTGGGCAT